>SJYA01002932.1:13058656-13074015 GCA_006410615.1 Neotragus moschatus | reverse complement strand
CCCCCCCACCCCCACCCCCCGGCCTTCCTTAGGGTCTTAGCCCCTCTTATCGATGGGGGTATGGAGCATCTGCACCCAGCGTCTAAGCAGGGGAGTTAAGTGAAGGGCGGACTAGGGGCTCCGCCTGGAGAGGAGAACCCACACAGGGGAACGAGGCATCGAGCGTGGGCCTTTTCTCTGCAGCCGCACGGGGAGGGGTAGAGAGTGAAAAAAGAGGCGTCGGAGCAACCAGGCGGGTGTACGGAGGGACTTGTCAGAGATGAATGGAACCACGAGCGGATCGATAGGAAATTCATGCACTAATTCGGGGAGACCTCGCCTTCCAAATCACATTTAACTGCGCTATTAGTTTGGCTGTGTCAGTCAGTCCGTCTGTTCCCCCTCTCCTCTCCACTCCTCCCCTTATCTCACGCGGCCCAAGCGGGGAGAAATGAGTTGGTTTCCCACACGGAACATGAACACTGGAGTGAAAAACCTCCAACTTCTGAGAGCACGCTGAATAGCAGTTTGCTAATTCCAGAAACACCGGAGCAAGGCTAACCGTGGTGGCGAGATGTTCTAATTGCCGTTAATGCCGCGGCTCAGCAGCGAGCAGAAATCTCACATCCTTGTGATGCTAAGGATAGGAGCCCGGGTGATCCCCACACAATAACACCCTTTGGTAATCGCTTGTTTCCAGGGCATCTTGTTCTGCACCCAAACGGAAAGGCGACCTCTGCATCCGTTTGAAAAGTGAATTTCCTTTCCCTTTGCACACTGAAGACAATAGTAATTTTCACCAGATTTTCAGTGAAGCCTCCCTGAACCCAAAATAGGGAATAGCTGGACCAAAGGGAGAGGACAAAATAAAAACATCAGCAACAACATTAACCTTTTAAGATAAGTGAAAAAGGACTAAGGCTCCCAAGCGCAGGCATGGGTAGATTTCAGGTAGATGATTNTCACCAGATTTTCAGTGAAGCCTCCCTGAACCCAAAATAGGGAATAGCTGGACCAAAGGGAGAGGACAAAATAAAAACATCAGCAACAACATTAACCTTTTAAGATAAGTGAAAAAGGACTAAGGCTCCCAAGCGCAGGCATGGGTAGATTTCAGGTAGATGATTCCTCCATCTCTAACCAGTTGAGGGAGAAAAAGAAAAAGGAAGAAAGAAAAAAGAATCGTCGTGTCACCGGATGGTCCTCATTTAGGAAAAAAATTTTGTCTTCAGAAAAAAAACGAGCGGAGTGTTTATGTCAACTACATATTCCCCTAGATACGAATTTGTGATCACAAAATTCCTTACACAAATTCGGATCTACAGGGTATATACAGAAGACAGACAGATCTTCTTGGCCCCAAAATTTTCCAGTCCTCCTATTTTCCACGCATCCTTCGTTTGGGGTATGGTTTCAGTCCTTTGATTCCCCACCCCTAGTTTTGAGCTCTGGGAGCAGGAAAAGACACTGTGTGTCGATTACTGGGATACAAGGTTTTCAACCCTCTTCCTCTTCTATTAGAAACAGAAGCAGGTCCGGCAAAGGGATGCGAACCTTGGGGCTGCTGTGCATCTCCGCGGCAGTGCATGAATTATGAGATGTAAACATTAGCTAAGCACAAAAGGAGGAAGGGTCATCCTGAGGCTGCCGCATAGTCAGAATCAGGCCCTTCTGGGTGCCCTCCAGCCCCTCCCCTCCCCCAGGACTTTTTTTTTTTTTAAGAAAAACAAAACCCCAATGGGTAACTCCTGTTCTTCTGCAGCCTTTTAGTTTGTGATCAAACGAAAATCTAGACATTTTCCAAGGGGCCTCTCAGCAAAGGGAAGAGGGATAGGCGGCTGGGTGTGAAGGGGGTGTCATAAAAGTCCTTTTGGAAAAATTCAATGGTAAAAAGAGAAACAGCTGTAAAGAAAAATGCTGGGAGACCAAGCAGATGGGGCCCCAGATATTTAATGACGGGCAATTCCGTTTACAACCTGAGAAAAAGATCAAAGGCGTTTCATTTCCGAATGGAGGGTGAGGAGGAACCGTTAAAGATGCAGCCAGATGATATTCCAGCCCCTCCCAACCTCCCATACCTCCTGGGGCCAGAAAAGGGGGATGATAGCTGAAGTGTGAGGAGGAGTCCCATTTCCCCCACCTCCCTGGCTCCTGGCAGGCTCTCTCCATCTAAACATGCTTATTCAGCCACCTGCTAGGGTTGCTGGAAATGGTACCTAAATGGGGATCTGGACTTTGAAGGGACTTTCTGAGGCTGCCAGTAACGAATCTACTAAGCTGGGAGACTGGGGATGGAGCTGAGGGAATGGCATCCTAGACTGTGAAAGCTAAGGGCCTTCACAGGGTGATGGGAAGGGTGCACAGAACCTCTTCTCCACCCAGACTCCTCACTCATCGCTCCAGGTCTGAGGAATACTTGCATCTTTAGTGATATAATAAAAATTTCTTTAATAAATACATCAACAAAACAAAAAACAACCCTCTAACCATCACACTCTAAAGGNCACAGAACCTCTTCTCCACCCAGACTCCTCACTCATCGCTCCAGGTCTGAGGAATACTTGCATCTTTAGTGATATAATAAAAATTTCTTTAATAAATACATCAACAAAACAAAAAACAACCCTCTAACCATCACACTCTAAAGGTCTGTGCCCATACCCGGCCCTGGGACATGGGTAGGAGGAGAGTTTTCACCTACAAGCCACTGAGTCCGGAGACCCTCTGATTTTCCATCCCAAATCTAGCTTGCCAGGTTTGGCTTATAAGCTTTATTTCTAACACTAACACCTATATTTGAAAAATCATACACAATGATATTGCAGTTATTTTTGCCAAGAGAGGGTCCAGTAAGTAATCTCATACCTCCATTTGGGCACTCAGGAAGACTGGCACCTGGCCCTGGACCCACAGACAAAATGTGTGGATAGAACCACCACCAGCCCTCCAGCATCAAGCAGGGACCTTTCCTAGTCTTGTCAAAGGCCACTTTAGTCAGGGGCACCATTCCAACTGGCCAGACCACTTCCCCTACCCCATACCGCCTATCCTTCTCAACTGGCCACCTTAAAACCCATCCAACTCATAGATTTTTCAGAATTGGGAAAGGGCCTCTGTGCTTCTCTACACTTTCTTAAGAGATGGAGTCCAGGTGTCCCCAAGCACCCCAAGAGAGAGGGTGGGAAGCAGAGCCCCTGGGGTTGATCCTGGGGACAGAGCGCAGAGATTTTTCTCCTCTCTGCGCTGGGAGCCGCCACCTGTCCATCCCACCGAGGGGTCGCACTCCCCACCCCAGCCAGTCCCGCCGCGAGGGGTGGAGGACTGAGTTTATCAGCAACTTTCGAAACGAGGTTGGCCAGAGCAGGAGGCTGCCTCTCGCCTCCACCCGCGAAGAGCACTAACATCAATACGCATACTAAAAATAAGAAAGAAAAAGCCAAGGCTCCACGCGCTTTCAGAGCCACCTCCCCCGCGCTCCCGATGGCTCGCTGGCCCGCCGGCCGCCTTCTCCCGGCAGCCACAGGTTGCCGCAGTGACCTCTCGCTGCTCAGGCCCTCCGCCGTCCCGGGCGTGTCCAGCGCGCGCCACCACCGCTACCTTTTGTCGGCGGGGAGGGAGGGACAGAGCGAAGGAGAGAGTTCGCAGGCCGGGGAGGCGAGCCCCCGGGCGGCCCGCGTGGCAGCGGCCCAGAGGAGCGCAAGGCCGCAAGGCCGGAGGGGCGCGGGCGGGAGTACTCACCGGGCCGCTCCCCGCGCCCTCCCGGCCACCGGCCCGCTCGCGGGCCCGCGCGGCACCGACAAGCTCGCTCTCGTCCACTATTGTGTGTTCGGAAAACCGAACCGCCGCGGCGAGCAAAGGAGCTCCGGGGCCCCCTTGGTGGCCGGAACAAGACTTTTTTTTTTTTTTTTTTTGGTGTGTTGTTTTTGAAGTGCAAGTTTTCGTATTAATCTCATACTTTGGCAGTCTTTGTTAAACAGCTAGGCGCGTCACCAGGCTCTCGAACATTTTAATAATTTTTAGACGCCGTGACCTGCGGTTCACCCCCTCTCGGGCCTCCCCCACGAGCAGGCAGTTACTATAATACGCTCGCGCAGTTCGCTGGGTCATATTGAATTTTGCGCAGGTCATTACTTGGGAGAAAAATGACAGAGCAAGGAATTTGATTCCGCTCATCCTCTCTAGCTCCACTTTTTGCCAGAATCTTCCCGTCCCTTCCCCCAGCTCCTACCCCGCAAAGTCCCACTCGAATAGGGACTCGGCCGACCTGCCTCCGCTTTGATATTCCATCATTTCAATATTTTTTTGTCAGCTTTCCTTCCGGGGGCAAAGAGGGAGTGGGTAGAACTCTACAGGGGTTCACTTTGCAGCCCGTGATGGAGACCAGCACCTGGAAAAGTGGAAATGTGGAGATTTGGGTCCCAGAGAGCAGACTTGAGCCAGAACCCCTATAAATGGCCGCATTGACAGGGCCTGTATTCCCACTCTGCACACTCTGCTTTGTTCTGCCCCTCAGTGCCAGAGAGATCCCCATTTCTGCCTGAACCGCAAGCTCTAGGGCCCCAGGAATGAGACCTCCACCTCCTGGTGCTGAGATCTGGTCCACAGGCCAGCATGTTTGGGGAAGATAGAATCCTGAGAGAAGGGCTGGACTGCACTGGTCAAACCTGGGGATTTGGCTTTCAGATGTTTTAATTCTCCTTTAAAAATCAAACAATATCCTCCCCACCTCCATTTTTATTTAAAATTACTTCTCATCTATAACTCTTTGCCTACCCCCAGCACCACCACCAGGAGGTTCAGGAACAAATCAAAGAGGTGCTTAAAATACTCAAGAGATTTTCTTTGGTTTATCCCTCCAGGACAAGACTAGAAATGGGTGGCATGCCAGTAACACATTTCAACGAGTATAAGTAGATCAGATGATTACCCCTCCACCCAGCTTAAGTCTCAGGGCGGTGTCTCCCAAGGGGTAGCCCCCTAGTTTGGGGAGGTTGGGACTAAGCATCCCAAGGCACCCAGCTTGGCTTGGGATGGCAGAAGTCTTCCCTTCACCATTGTGAGGCTCCACCATGCCCAGGACCCAGTCTACTTCACAAAACTATTAACTTACTAACACTCTGTCCTGCAGTGGAGGGGAAGAGACTGAGGAAGAACACATAGAAATAGATTCTCCGGTTCAGGCTTTGACCTCTACTTCCTCTAGAACCCAGGAATTCCCTCCTGGCCTAACTCCCCAGAAAAATCTGCCCGAAGGCCAAGTAGAAATGAGGACCCATACCCAACTGGTTTGGTAAAATTGATTTGTTATCTTTTCTGGCCAAGTTTCAAAAGGCATTGATATGAAAACTCTCAAATTATCTTTTTTTCTGGCAGGACAAACACCCAGAGAGCACCTCCAATATTAAATGCTTAGAAGAGAACGATGACATCTCATAATGCAACAAACAGTCATTTAAAGATCCAAAATAAGCATATGTCCTGGTGTTATAATTACAGTGTCTCTAAGCATTATACTTATGAGCTAAGCCTAATGCATAGATTCAAAGTTCATTTCAGGTCACCAGTTAGAAAGATCTCTGTGAGGCCATTCAGTATTTTTCCTTCTCATTTTCCCTCCCTCCTTGAAACAGGAAGAGAGTTATTCTGGAAGAACACACAAGTGTAGGTTTGGGAGAGAGTGAGAGAATTAAGGTAACCTTTCAATATCCAACTGCTTAAACTCAAGCACTTTGGAAGGAGGGATAGGAGTTTTTAAACTCCCTCTAGTCCTGGCCCATGGTTACTGGACTCCAACTGCCTGGACTCCACCTGGGGGTTAGGAATCCCTGAAATGCCTGGAGGGAGAAGGAGCTGGGGATCCAGCTATTTTGCCCCCTTAGAGGAAGCCTGATGGGGCTGGTGTGGGTGGGAATCAGGTCTTACCCTTGGAAGGCTTCCTTGGCCCCACCAAACGTCCTACAAGGACGTGTGGGTAATTGGATTTTTTAAATGTGTGCGGCTGGGTAGGTTTTAATTAAATTTTATATGGCGACTCAAAGGTTATCTTTAGGAAAGAAGATTGCGTAGAGGATTGGCCATGCCCAGAGCGCTTGCTTTTGTGCATCTCCCTAGCCCACCAGAGCCAGCCAGTTTGAGGAGGAGGACTTCTTCCCTCCGTTCTCCTTCCCCAGATATCTGCCTCTCCGCTCTCGGTGCCGCTACCCCACTCCCCGAGCCCACGAGTCTTCCTTACCTCGAGCATCCCCCGCTCGCTCTCTTCTCTCTTGACACACACACACACACACACACACACACACACACAGCCTCCTCCCCTCTCCCACCCCTCTCCCACCCCGCCCCTGCCGCGGCCGGCTCACGCACGCTGTAAACTTTTGACCCTCCAACTTCGCGACCCCTCCGGCAATAACACTGGCCTCACCGCCCAGGGTCTCATTCTGCCGCTCCGGGTGCAGAAACCCAAGCGCAAACCATTTTCCCTGCCCTTCCCCCGTCGCCCCCTCTCCCCGGACCTCCTCCTACTACCCCCACTAAGGGCCTTAGACCTGGGAAAAAGGAGTCAATCTTTTTCCATTATTAAATAACTCCTCCTCGGGAAAAGATGCCAACTGCACTTCCGACTTTTTTTCACCGCTTCCCGCATTTTCACCATCTCTCATGTTAGATGCCTGGAAGAGCTTCTGACGACCCACCCCTCTCCATTCTTATGTCCCTCAGAGTGGGGNCCATTATTAAATAACTCCTCCTCGGGAAAAGATGCCAACTGCACTTCCGACTTTTTTTCACCGCTTCCCGCATTTTCACCATCTCTCATGTTAGATGCCTGGAAGAGCTTCTGACGACCCACCCCTCTCCATTCTTATGTCCCTCAGAGTGGGGCGCCGTGGCCGTTGCCAGGCGAAAGGACATAGGGCAGCCATAGAGTGGCCTGATGGAGAAGGGTGTTTCTGGGCCGAAGAGTGGAGAGAGCTTGGAGGAAGGGTTCCTTGGGACCGGAGGGGGCCCAGGCCCCAGAAGGCTGGAGAGAAAGCTCAGGGTCCAGGCTCTGCAAGGCCCAGCGGGCCCTGGGCCACCTTGCCGGACCACTCGCTGGCGCCTAGAAGGCTCCAGCCTGGCTGTGAACTTGGTCTAAGGCGGACTCTGCTGGCAGCTCGGGGACGTTACAGCTTCTGCCTCAGCTAGTGCAGCGGCCGCGCAGCGACCTGCCCTCTTTCGCTTTCCTTTGCTCCCAAATATCACCTCCCAAGCTCCCAACTCCCACAGAGAAAGATTTTGTTCCTCCTTCCCTAGGGACCCTTGGGAATCTGTAAACAGAAAAGAGAGTTAAGAGACACATACAGAGAAAAAGAGACTAGGACAACCAGAAGCTCTGATATATCGGGTTTATGCTCCACCGTGTCCCCAAGGCCCCAAAAGGAGTGTTTCCACATGCAAGGACTTTCCCCCTTGTGCTCCCCTAAACGCTCCTTTTTCAGGCTGAATCCACACTCTCCTCCACCAGGCCTTCCTGGGTTGTCTCTTGCCTAGGCAAGCGGTGTTGGGGCATTCGAAGTACCTTCCTCTCTAGACACATTCGTCCCTGTCCTACTCGGCTCTGGCTCCGCGGGTCAGGGATGGTCAGCCGCTGCGTTGAGGCCGCAGCGGGGCCGCAGCTAGGGAGGCTCAAACCAGAGCGTGGCTGTGCAGCCAGGGCCGGGGGGTGAGGGGAAGCTAGAGGAGGCCAAGAGGAGATTTAGGGAGAGAAAAGATAGGACAGAGGACGCCTGAAACATCGAAGGAGAAAGAAGCGGGAGAGAAAGAGACTAAAACTTGGGAACGTGCTGATCTATTCGGGGTGCGACAGGTCCAGAATGGCCCTAAGTCCAATCCTCTCCAGTCTCCTGAATCCCCCACTTCCTCTTGAAGCCCGAAATTTAGGTCTCAGTAAATTCGCCAAAAGGAGGAAAAAATCGGCGGAAACCTGTAAGAGCGCTGAAGGTGACGGCGGTGCGGCCGGCGGCGCTAATGTATGCGGCAGCGGCTCGGAGCCCCAAATAGGCCGGCGCTCCGGCCCGTCTGCTGACCTCTTCGTGATCCCGGACTCTATGAATTATTGATGAGATATGAGCGTTGATTTCCCCTTTCAGGATGCAAACTTCATTATATTGTTAAAATGGCGATTTAATCGTTGAGAATAGCTTTGGTGTGGGTTTTTTCCCCCCAACTCATTTGCGCCTCCTTCCTTTTCATTTAACTCTCTTAATTAAATCCTTTAACAGATTTTAATCACTTTTTGGAGGGAGGGATAGTAGGAAGGAGAAGGCCATCACTACCACCACCAACAAACACTAAACACAGCCGGAAAGCCATAAAAAGCTTCTACCTTGGGGAAGTTGAAAGGAAGGTGGGGGGGAGGTGTTAACCCCTCTAAAAATCTCCTGCTGGAAACCACCACCATCGGAGTGCTGGGGCAAGCTAACTCTGAAGAGTCTGGGCCTGGGAAGTGTTTAATTCCACACTGAAGAAGTGTGTAGTCCAACTGTGAAGAGTAAGTAAGTCAAGCTTACCCTTCTTGCTGAGAAGTCAAGGGACATGCAGCTTGGGGAAGACACGTGTTTCTTGTGGGGAAGCGATTCTCCAATCTGAGCCCCAGGGCAAGGATTACTGATAAATGTCCATTTTCCTTAAAGGCCCCCAATTTCTCCCCTCCCCCATCCCAAACAGCTTGGTTTCCAGGCGGTGTCTGGGTTAATTAATATGGATGTGTAACAGCGCTGCAGCAATCGATAAATCCCGCTGTGGGCAGATCCCAGCCTCGAAATCTGATTATTCCGAGAAACTCCAAAAACTGGAGACAGTGACCAGTGGGCTCTGCCCTAAAAGAGGGGAAGTGTTCTTGCTAGCCCTGTTCTCCTTGCTTGGCTGGGCTGATCCCAAGCTGTGAAACCCATACAGGCAATTGCCTTCTTTGCTCTGTCCCAAAAAGGGACTGAGTTTGGGGGACTGTGCTGAGCCGTCCGCTTCTCCCTCATTTGGGATCCTTGGCGTCCACCTCAGCATTCAAACCCAAGGATAAAGGCGCCATCCTAAAAGAGGAGCTTACTCTTGGATTCTGCTCCCCCCACCCCCCCGCCACCAGACCCCAGTGAATACTTGTTAGAGCCAGGGAAGAGTTAAGTGTCCCTGCAGCAGTTACAGAGAGGAAGCCGCCAATGAAATATGGGCGCTTGGAACTCCAGGCCCGGCTGGCTTTCCTGTTTACACTTCTTTATACTTCCTCCCACACCACAGCCTCAGAGAAACAAAACAAAAATAATAATAAAAAATAACCAAGTAAAACAAAAAATTAAATTGTCTACTGAGTGGTGGTCAAGCTGTCCTCAGAGGGAAAAGGGAAACTATAGCCTTACCCTCCGACTGCCAGTTTCCTCTACTCTGCCCCAGGTGGAAGGTACCCACAGATGGGCATGAGGATTTGGCTAGTAAGTTCCAGCCTGAGGCTCAAAAGGTTGGGGCTTGAATCCAGCCAGGGAGAGGAGAGAGGAACAGCCTTCTTGGAGAGTGTCTTGGGAAAGGTTGGAGAGCAAGATATGGCCTGGGGCAGAGAGAGTTCCTTTGCATGAGAAATCCCTGGGAAGCTCTCATCTTCTCCCCCAACAGATCCTTGCTGGGATTCAGGGAAGACAGTTACCCACAGAACCTGAAGTAGGGAAGAGGAAAGCCCAGCTAGGATGGGATCTTCCCCAGATAGGATCTGCTCAGAGCAAGAGGAGATCCTCCAAGAGTTTTGGCTATTGTGGCAGAAGTGGGCACCCAGACTAGAGCCGCTGCCCTTTATTATTTCAGAAAATCTCTCTTAGATATGCCCAGCAGATGTCCCTGGGCTGCTGGCCCCATACATTCTTTATCAGAATTTGCAGAACTGATGTGGGAGGGGGCCAAAAATCTTCAGCGGCAGGCCTGGTGATCTGGGGTTTCTGAGAGGGTGGCTGGTGGCATCAGAGTGAGACCAAGGGCATCATAGGAATGGGGTTGCCCAGGAGTCCACTCATCAGATTCTGTGCCCACTACACTCTTCCTTTGCATCTTATTTAACTCATTTGCCTTGTCCAGAGTGGAAACCTGTAGAAGTCATGCCTCTAAATTTTCCTAGTATTTTAAATGGTGCTTGATGTCCTCTGGGAACTGAGCAGAATCTCCTTCCCATGGGATACAGATCCCCCAACATTCTGGGAGAGGTGTGTCCTCACACCAATGGGAGGACACCTTTGCACTCAAAGCCTCTGTCCTCTGTCCTCTTTGCACTCAAAGCCCATGAAGGGTGTCCAGTAAATTAGGCCTGGACAGGGATCTGAGAGCTCAGGGAATAGAGAGCAGCTGCAGGAGAAAGCGGAGATGGGGAGAGAGTGTAGATGTTCTTTAATGTGAAAAAGGGGAGGATCTGTGACCCTCTCCTCATCCCAAAGACCAGAAACCCCTTAAGCTGTCACAGATCCAATTCCAGGGACAACAGGGGTTGGTGAGCTGTATCTAGAGATGGCAAAATCAGGCATGAGGGGATGGTTGATCTGAATGTGTCTTAAAAAATGGAGAGGTTGATTTGGTGAGGAAGAGACTGCTAGCTTTTAGAAAGAGGGTGACTTATCCTTAGAAAATAACGGGCCCTCTGGGGGTCAAACAATGCAATCCTTCTGGTTTGTGGTGCCACAAAACAAAGGGCCTCTAGGCTCTGGTAGGGAGAGAAGAAAGGAGAGGAAAGAGAACACCTTTCCAATTTTCTCTCCCAGCTCCTGAGACCCTTTTACTCTCCCGACAGTTGGGAATCTGTGTTCTTCAGCAACTTTTATTTTTGGAGGGATCGCTAGGGATTTGCTTAAACACATAGATCCTCTAGAAAGGATCTATAAAAAGAAGCTCTCTCATTCTCCCCACTCCTGGTCAGGAATTAGGTTTTGGATTTGAGGGAAATGCCCCCCTCTGTCTGCTCCCCACTGGGACCTCAGGACCCTACATAGAGTCAAGTCAGCAGGTTGGCTTGGGACCAAAAGTCTGAAGTTGGGTGCAAAGGCAGGCGCAGCGTTCCCCATTCCAGATAGCCCTGATGAAGGCATGGAGAACCCAGGTACTCCCTTTCATGGGTTCAAAGATCTAAAAGCCAGAGAGTGCGCCAGTGCAAGGCAGCCCACAGCAGCTGCTTAGCCTTCCCCAGGCTTTTTCTCAGCTCAGATGTATCCAGATAAAAGTGCCTAGCGGTGGGGGCCCCCACACCCCTGACAAATGAATGTCATAAAGTTTCTTTCCTGGGGTGGGGAGGCGTCTGTCTGAAGATGCCAGTAGTGGAGTGCCCTCCCCAACATGGGGCCCTCCTGTCAGCAGTACGCACCCCTCCTTTTTGCCCCCTAAATTTCCAATAGGACTGAAGGAACCCACACAAGCCTTTTGCCCACAAAGAGTCAGGCACTTCTGCAAATAAAACCAGTCACCCAACGACGGCGGAGGCCTTATCACACTGAACTAGGTGCCCCACTTCAGACACCCAGCTGGTCAGAACTTGGTGTAAAACCAGGCTAAATTTCCCCCACTTATTACCCTATAGCCTGCTGGAGGCACGGTTTCCTTCCCCTAGTTTCAAGCCCCACAATTTCAAGGGGAAAAGCGAAAGCTGGAAGCAACTTACTGCGGGAGAGCTGGGCCTGGGCTGCCGCCACACCACCGCCTTCTGGGCCCGGAGAGCGCTCACCTACCTCTGCCCCCTTCCCCACCACAGCGAGCAGTTAAAGTGCCACTTAACATTCTGGAGAATGTGAAATATACCGCGCGGTGTCAACTCCCCAAAACCATAAAACTAACTTTATGGACCTCACGTGACTTTCTCGAGCCAGTGAGGGGTATCTGTCTGACTTCTCCGCGATTTTTACGATCTAACTTCAAGATAAAACCCCTATCCATTTGACATCTAAATGTCATAGCGACTTTTGGGATAGTTTGCTATGGACAAAGGGGGACAAAGTCAAGGGGGATGGGGGAAAGAGGGCCCAATAGAGCCTCCAAGACCCTCGGCTGCCTCCTCAACAGCTCCCCCTCCCCCCCCAGCCCTGTAAGAAGTTGGGCCAAGCTGGAAGGGACGGACTGGGTAAGTGTCCAGACTTGACTCTTGTACTCAGGGTGGAGGCTGACTTGGATGGAAGAGGACTGGGCCTGGGCCCTGGGCCAGTTCGGCTGAAGGGGAAACCAAGGGCCTTCTAGAAGGGACCCCAGCTCCTAATCAAGAGGGCAGGTCAGTTGGGCCCCTGGAGAGAGGAAGCCCTTGATAAATGTAGAGAAGACTGAGGGTAAGAGGAAACCTTTGAAACTGAGCTGATTTTTTTTTTGGAGGGAGGGTTGCCTACTGGGTGACAGGGTTTAATTGGGATTCAGACTAGGGGACAAGGGGGCTGGGCAGGCCTGTATCTCTTCCAAAAGACCAGGAGCCTCCTGCTTAGGGCTTAGGCCCAAACTACTTTTCCTGAAGAGGTCCAGAGACTTTTCCCGCCAGCTGGTGGAAGGCCAGGGTGGAGTCCAGCTCAGCCTTTCCCTCGCCCCTTGCTCCAGCTTCAGGTGGGATTTCTGGGCCTCTCAGTCCCCCAGGCATGAAAGCCTGTCCCCTGGCCCAAGTACGCTGACTAAGCAGAGACTAAAGAGGCGGAGAGGGGCTGCTGGGGAGCATCCTACTCTCCCTTCCCCGCACCCCGGATCTATCAAGAATGGTCTAGGGTGTATCTGGTGATGGGAGAGGCAGGCCCCCAGAGAAAAGACAAGTGGAAGGGCAGTGGAGGAGGGGAGACATTTATTTGACTTCAAGGAAAGCTACAAACAAATACCAAAAGCGAATCACTGAGACAGGCCCGGCAAAGACAGATTTCACACGTAGCACAGCGTCCACTCGCTCACTACAAATGGTCTTGGAATCAAAATGGGTAGGGAAGAGGGGATAGGTCTGACCCAGACTATCCCCATATTTACAAGCTTTGGGCCCTCTATGTCAGACCCATGGATTCACAGAGAAATACACAAGACATTTTACACTGAGGATTATTTTTGTTTTCTGAGGCTCCCAGACCAGGCCTTGTGGGGCCTACCCAGGCGGCAGGAACTTAAATCTCACTATGTACCTTCCCTCTTTTCAACATCACCCCTTTGGTCCCCCTTAGCTCCCTCCCACCTCAGGACCAAGCCTTAGGAAACTTGGGCCTGGGAGTGGGGAGAGAGGAGGAAACAGGAAGGAGGAAAGAGACACAGTCATGGACTCCCGGTCTCCGAGGCCAGCTCAGCTGGGCCCGGCGCTGCGGCACTATCCCACCTCAACTGCTGCCCCTTTTAGAGAAGTTTCCAGCTGAAACTCAAAATACAGCGATCATCCTTTTATAAATAAGTTATAACACAGATGGGGAGGGGAAAGTTCACATTAAACATGCGAGTTTCTTTTTTTCCTGGGGGAAGGAGTGCAACCACAGACACGAACATTCAGAAACACTGGCGGATTGGGGGTGAGCGCAGGGGAGTGGGGAGCATGGAGGGAAAATAATAATTATCATTATTATTACAATAATAACAAGAGTAACCAGTCCAGGAGAGAGGGAGCCACAGGAAGACCTAAGACCAAACGAAAAATTGTAACACAAGGCCCGGGCTGAGGCAGGCTCCTGGGAACCGGTTCCCAGCGGGCGGCGGCAGCGCGAGGAGGCTTGGAGGGGCCAGGGCTGGGGGCGGCATGAACTCTTGGGCCGCCCAGGCTCCTCCCGGCGGGCTCAGGGCTGGAAGGCGCTGCCGGCTGTAGCCAGGCTCATACTTTTCAGTTTGTTGTCTTTCTTCCACTTCATGCGCCGGTTCTGGAACCAGATCTTGATCTGGCGCTCGGACAGGCAGAGCGCGTGGGCTATCTCGATGCGCCGCCGCCGCGTCAGGTAGCGGTTGAAGTGGAACTCCTTTTCCAGCTCCAGGGTCTGGTAGCGGGTATACGCTGTTCGGGCCCTTTTCCCGTCTGGCCCGGTCATGTCTGGAGCAGACAGAGCAGAGCGGCGAGGCCGCGTTATTCTGGTTAGGGGAGGGGGCACTGGGTGGGAGGGGGCGTGGAGCAGGACCCAGGCGTCCCCGGCACCCAGCTCACCGCAGCTCCGATCCTCCCCACTCCAGATGCCCGCATCCGAGCTTGCTTTCTGATGCCCCCTTCTCCTGCAGCCCCCACTTCTGCCCGCAGCGAAGGCGCCCGGCTTTGTCTCTGGCTCCCTCCCTGTGCCTCACCCTTCGCTGGGCTCAGGCGGCCGCTCACCCCGGGAGGGAGGAGAACGTTGCACTTTTGCCCTGGAAAGCTCGTTTTACTGCTCGCCCCTCCTCTGCTAAAAGCAGTCTCAAAATTTCGGGGGCAAGCAGGACCCTTCCCCATGTTACATCCACCCCATCCTTCATCCTAAAGCTAGTACAGCTGGGCAAATAAAACCTAAGGCGAATCTGGGAACAAATTATTAAAAATACTCCTCTTCAACCCCCCAGCTAAGCCCTCTTTTGGCTCTGTCCCCCCGAGCTGTGAGGATCCTCTTAGAGTCTTCTCCCCCTCCGAAAAAAAGAAATCTATATTTGCGGAAAAGCCAAGCTCTCCTCGCCGACTCCCCCCACCCCCAAACGCGGAGAAGGAAAAGCCGAGAAGACAAAAAGGGGAGCGAGAGCGAGAATTACCATGGCTGATGTGAAGCTTCCTCATCCAGGGGAATATCTGCGGAGTCTGCCCCTCGGGCGCGGCTGTGGAGGTGGCCATGGGCTCTGGCTGCGCCCGAGCTAGGCTTGGGCTGCTTAGCTGGCTCGCCGCTTCCTCAGGCTCCGAGGACGCGCTGGCCTCGTCTATTTCGGTGAAATTGGCGCTGGAGCTGGCCGGGGTCGCCTGGTCGGAGGGGGACGAAGCAGAGGGCTTGGCGCCGTGGCTGTCGCCGTTGGTACAGGGCAAGGACTCGGGCGAGGACAGGGAGCAGCTCGACGCCGCTTGCCTGAAGCGGGGCTCCTGGGCGGGCGCAGGGAAGGCGCGCGAGCTCTCGCCCACCGCCCCAAAGTGGCTGGAGGAGGCCGAGGAGCGGTTGACGCTGAGGTCCATCCCATTGTAATTGTAGCCGTAAGAGCCGGTGTGCATGGCAGCGGGATCCCTGTAAGAGCCGCTCAGAGAGCTGCCACTGCCATAATTTAGCAACTGATAGTCCGGGCCATTTGGATAACGCCCCGAGAAGGAGTTTACAAAGTACGAGCTCATTTGGGTGATTTTGGAGGGCTTGATTTGTGGATCGTGGTCGTTATAACCCTGTGCTTCACGATTTATGATGTATTAATGAATTATAGCGATGCACTGTACTTCGTTTTTGCTATGTATGCGGCCAAATATG
>SJYA01002932.1:13024524-13036083 GCA_006410615.1 Neotragus moschatus | reverse complement strand
CCCACCCCCCCCCCCCCACACAAAAATATACCGCCACTTAAAGAGGTCCTCGCTTTACATTTCGAAGAAGGGATGCCAGTTCATAAACAGTTTTCTGTGTTTTACTTCCCTGCAAATGAGTTGTTTCATATTTTGCACTGTCTTTTCATGATCATTTGCATCCATTAGAGACCCCGCATCCTATTGGCTTCTCCGTACTCCTCCCGGACAGAACGCAGAGCGAGGGTGAGAGCGAGCGAGAGCGAGCGAGAGAGAGAGCGAGAGCAGAGAGCGCCAGGGAGTGAGGAGAGAGCGAAAAAAAAAAGAGGGGAAGAAAAAAAAAAAAAAACACCCAGGGAGAGAGAGGGGGAGAGGGGGAGAGAGGGGGGAAGGAGAGGGGGGAGAGAGAATGAATACGGATTAAATCTGTTTAACTACCTACATTAATGAGATATCTCTTGCCTCACAACAAATCAAATACCTTCGCAGACCACCCCCAAAGACTGATGTGGGGGAGTCACGGAAAAAAACACGCACACACATACACAACGCGCCAGGCGTAGGCACGCTGTTAATTTCGCGATTTTAACGAGGCAGTTGGAGTCTTTTTAAATGTCAGGGTCGCTTCGGAAAAATGTAAAAGAACACGGTTTAATTGCGCCGAGTTTTAAAAGGTCCTATAAATGTAATTGGTATTTTAATACAAGTTATCAAATCATACAGCTTCCTCTCCTAAACATATTTTCAAACAAACGAGGTAGTCATATTTAAAGCTTTAATGATCAATTTCCTTATTATTGATAAAGGTTTAACTATCGTGTGGAGGGAATTGGCTGGGTAACCGGCCCCCCAAAAACGGCTGTAAACTCTTTAACAAACTATAAAACGCAATAAAGCCGAGTCTGTTGTTGTTTATGCCGCAGCGCATAAAAGCTGTTAGCATTTTACGAGTTCTTTCCTCTACAGCTATAAAACTGCAGCTTCGATCGCCCCCGCCGCCCGACTGCAGCACGGTGGGGGTGACAAAGCCGAAATGAGAATGATTATGAGGGGTGTTTTTTTTTTTTTTTTCCTGGCGGAAACGGTGACTTTTCTGAGATTTTCTGCCTCCTTCAGCTGTGGGAGCACCTGCCCCCACTCCCTCCCTGGAGCCCCCAAAGTAGCCCCACCCAGGCCACTCACCAACTTTCCTTCATTAAACAAACAAGGTTTTTCTTTGGAGAAGGGATCCAGGAGGGCTTGAGGAGGCATCCGGAGGAAGAGCTGAAACTTTCTGGTTAATGGGCAGTGGAGAAATCCTGAACAAAGCTCACCCTGCAACTCATTCTGCAGTTTAACACAGCTTTGGGTGGCCTCAGAAGGGGGTGCTAGAATGAGGAGGGGGTCTCTAGAAGGCACTGAGGCCCAGTAAGCAAGCCTTTAGGAGACCAACTCTGTGTGATGGGAGAGGGGCCTGATGCCACCCGCAGGATAACACCAGCTGGGCTGCCCTAGTCCTGCCCCAGGCCTTGGAACCCAGTAACAAAGCCCAACTGGCTCCCAACCTTCAGTCAGGCCAGTTCACTAGGCCTTCCACATCATCACTAGGTGAGAGGGCACCACCAGGCCCATCAACACATCAGAGGGAGGGGAGAGCAACTGAAGCTGCCACCCTGGAGTCTGGCCTTGGTGCCTGAAGTCCTGTGCCTTCCTTCCTCTGCCCTGGGCAGTGACTGCAGAGGGTGTGTGGGGAGGGGCACCTTTTAGCCTTCACTGTCCTTTCAGCCACTGTCACTGCCTCACCTGACCTTGGGGTGGAGGGATTTGGATACAGCAAGGCCAAAGTCCCCCATGTTCTCTCCTTTCCCCTTGGGCACCTCTAGTTAAACCTGGCTCTCCCTCCAGACCTAAGGACCTAGGGCCTGAAACACAGAGTGTAGAACCCAGCTGACTGGATGCCACCTTGTCTTGCCAGTTGCCTTTGCCGGCCTACTGGGCCTAGTGACAGTGGTAGCCAAGCTTTAGAAGGCCCCAAACTGAGGATCCGAACCAATGGCTTCCTGAAGAGGCTCCTTGACCAAGGAAAGGAAAGAAGGCAGGAAGGGAGACAGAGAGAAAGACATTTTCTACCAACAAAGGTGGAGGCTTTACAAATACATTCAGTCTATTGTTTATTCATGAGAGAATGGCTTGCTTTTGGAGGGGTGTTTTGGGGGGTTCCACTCATCCTCCCCTTTGTAAAAATGAAACCCATTACCTTTTGTAAGGGGAAGGTACCAGT
Organism: Neotragus moschatus; assembly: GCA_006410615.1. Taxonomy (NCBI): domain Eukaryota; kingdom Metazoa; phylum Chordata; class Mammalia; order Artiodactyla; family Bovidae; genus Neotragus; species Neotragus moschatus. The sequence continues at coordinate 13,033,844 of SJYA01002932.1, read as the reverse complement.
GGGGCCAACTTGATCCTTCAAAATCGAATCTGGAGACTGGAGAGGGGCTGATAGGGAAAGGAAGAAAGGAGAAAAGGAGAGGAGCAAACCAGGGTCTTGAATGTTTAGCGCCAGGCTGATGGGGTGGTGAGGCAGCGGGAGGCAGAGTTAAGTTGTTGCCGAAGCGAACATTTTTATCAAGTGCAGGGGATTTTATGGTCATGATTTGAGGACTCACCGGTGAGGTAGAAATTCAATGGCTTGTTCTAAATCATCCCTACACCGTGCCAGAAATTCCTGATGGAAGGAAAATGTTTCTATTATAAGAAAAAACAAGAAAGAGCGAGGAGATAATTTATAAACACCCAACGGAGCGCAGATTTATTAGAGAAACTCAAGTTGAGAAACTCCGCTTTCCGCTTCGCACCCGGTCCACGGGGAGGAGAGGCGAGGCTGCAGAGTGGCTAATTTTAAGGAGAAGGGGGGCATCTGTTTCTCGCGCAGGTTTTTCCGAAATGGGGAGCAAGGATCGGGCCGGGCCGGGTGGAGAGGAAATGGTAGATTTGGAATCTAAGGGGCTATGGGCAGGAGCTGACAGCGCGCGGGTCACCGAACGAAAGACGCCTGGAGTGCAGGCCTCCAGCTGCTAACTTCAGAAGGAACCGGTGCTCTCCAGGTCTGCCTAAGGCCGGGGCCAGGGCGCACGGAGCCGGAGCTCTCACCTGGAAACCACCGGACCCGGGGAGAACCGAGCCCCTGCTTCCTGCACTGCGCCTATCCCCACAGCCATGCAGAAAACGCACTCTTTTCTGGCGGCCCAACTTGGCCCAGAACTACTCAGGAAATACCCGAGCCTTTTGCACTTCGCCGTCCTGAGGAGCCCTTGCCCCAGCCTGGATCGCCCGGCGCCGCCCCGCCCAGCCCCGGCCACATACAAAGGCTCTGGAGCCTCGGTCCTTGCCGAGCCGCACCGCCGGCTCTGGGCACCTCCGAATCCCCGCCAAAGCCACGGATCCGTTCCCCCTATAGTGCTCCTATCCCCAACCCGGCCTGGCTCACCCGGTTCCCTCTCCCACCGATCTTGCAGCAGCCTGGGGCAGCTTCATCTCCATCCGACCCGCTTCTGCCCGCTCGCCCTCTCACCTGACCTGCTCACCCGCATCCGCAGGCATTCTTCTCGCCCCCATCCCGGAAAATCTCATTTTTCTGAACCAGTCCTCCTCTTTTATTTGGATTCACTGGTTCTATAATTACTATTATTCCCCATTTTCATGCATTTGTTGTCCCACGGAACATTGAAACTGGGTGAGAAGCCCTGAGCCCTTCTGGGGGAAATTAAAAAATGATCATTTGAGGAGAGGAGGTTAATCAACATCACTATATCTAAAATCTATAAAATGGGGGAAACGGCCATAATGAACCCTATTTTTATTCTGGGCAAATAATTCATGACTTTTGGTAGCGCTCAATTCATAGATTCCAGGGCCGACCGAGGTGTGAGGTGCAGCTGCGGGCGCCCGAAGCCGCCGCACCGGGGATTTTCACGTGGAGCAAGGATGCCATCTAGCGGCCGTGTTGAGGCAAGGCGCCGCCGCCACCGCTCCCTCCTGCCTCTCCGAGAGCCAGCCACCGCGCCAACAACCCCGAGAAACTTTCAGTATTAGCCTAAAAGGGGAGGAAAATGAGAGCGTGCGAAGGGGAAGGCGTCGGAAATCAGGAAATGGTTCATGAAACTGTGCAGTTAAGTTAGAGATTTAAAAAAGAGAGAGAGGGTGGGAAGGGAAAAATAAGTCAGCTTTTCTCTCTCAGCCCCCACCTCAAGCTCTTAATTTCGGGCGGAGACGGCCGAGCAGTGCGCCTTCTATGGCCCCTAAAAGGGGGAGCCGAACACTTTTCAAGCCCAACACGATTGTTTCAAATTCTGAGGGAAAACAATTGGGCTTTCTGTGGGGGGAGAGGAGGCCCAAGAGGGTGGGACAAGACTAAAAGGATCAAGAAGCTGCTCGCGCCCAGACGTCTGGCCCCGCCGGACCTGCGTGTGTGTGTGTGTGTGTGTGTGTGTGTGTGTGTGTGCGCGCGCGCGCGCGCGCGCGCGTGTGCAGGGGGCTTCTCTTTATGACGCCCGATTGGGGGGGGCGCTTACGAAGAACAAAGACTAGAGTCTCAATTGCGTTCTGTGAAGCGTTTGTGACAACAAAGTGTTCTTCCCTCGCCCCTCCCTCCTCGCCCCTCTTTTTCCCCTGGGGACCCCCGGAAACCGCGCGCCCCGCGCTCCAGGCGGATGTGGGTGGGGGCGGCCGAGCCAGGCCACCCATTCGCCCGCTAGGCCCGGAGCCCAGGCCCAGCTGTGGCTCTCTCAGCTCCGGAAAGTTTCCCCTCACTGTTTGCTTTGCTGCTGTTTAGTTTCTTAACCTTCAGAAATTTATACGCTATAAACTTTTATAGCGGTCATATTCTTTTATTGCTGCGCACACGGCATTGAATTCCTCTCCCGGCTTCTCTCTGGCTCGCACTCTCCCGGTCCCCCTCTCTGAATCTCTCTCTTTTATTACAGCAGATTTCCCCATCTCCGGCTTCCGAGCCTCTGCATCTTCGTCTTTGTCTTTAAAGAAGCCACCCGGGGCTGGGGACCCAGACGCCGCCGCCGGAGGCTTCCCAGGGCGCCCTCGCCCCCCTACCCGGCANTCTGAATCTCTCTCTTTTATTACAGCAGATTTCCCCATCTCCGGCTTCCGAGCCTCTGCATCTTCGTCTTTGTCTTTAAAGAAGCCACCCGGGGCTGGGGACCCAGACGCCGCCGCCGGAGGCTTCCCAGGGCGCCCTCGCCCCCCTACCCGGCAGCACTCCGTTCAGTTCCTGCCTCACTTTTTGCGTTTCCTTTCGGCGGAATCTGGCCTTCTCAGCTCCGTCTCAGCTCAGGCTGGCTCCTGGGAGCCCAGGATGGGGAGGGAGCCTAGTCTACGCAAGCTCTAAAAGCAGATTCACTTGATACACCGACTGGAACCCTCGGAGGAGAAGGCGGGTTGGGGCCCCGGCGCACCAGGAGCTTCGCGTTCTCCTGCCTCCGGCTGTCTCTCCGATCTTGCGTTCGCTGGAGAGGGGTAGGCCTGGCCTTTTAGTTTCCAGGCCGGTTTCACAAGGGCCAGGCTTTGTCCCCACCTCTATCCCAACCTCAGGGTCTCCGCGGACTGCAGCGCCGTTGGGTGGGCCGCTGGGAGGCTCCGGCAGGAGTCCGGCGCCCAAGAGCCAGCCCGGCAGAAGCGGAATCCCAGCGCCTAGATAACAACCGCCTGGCGGTCAACAACAGCGCTCCTCATCTGAGGCTTTGGTGGTGGACGCCGCAGTCTGAGAGGAACAGAAAGGTGCCTTTGGAAACCGAATTTAGTTTGGGGGTCCGACTGAGGAAGGGATTCCCACTCCCTGCCCCGCCTCAACCATCCCTGTTCGACACACAACCGTCTCTCCCAGCCTGTAGGAGCTGCCTCCCCGGGCCCCACTCCCACCAAACTCCACCCGCATTACACCAAGGCTGCTACCTCGAGGCTCAGGTTGGAGCCTGAGTCTCCAGGTGGGGATTGAAACCCTGGGGTTCACTCTTTTTGAGGGGTGGAAGAAAGGACAGCCTGGCCTTGTGGAGGCCTCTATTTGCATCCTGTCCGTCTGCTGCAGGGAATAGCAGAAAGAAGTTACTGCTCTCTTCACTTGCGTGACATTTTAAAGTGGCCAAACCAAGGTACCTTTCTCAGCCAGCTGAGAGAGGACCTGCTTCCAGGCATGGCAGGGCAATCTTGCCTTTCCTCTGGCTCTGGAGGTGGTGAGGAAGTCTCCAGCATAAGTTAAGAGGAAGGTCTCACTGCTCCCTGCAGACCCAGACCCCATCTCTAATCTTTCTTTCCTTTTCTTCTCCTCCAGTCTCTCAGCCCTCCTGTTGGAAGGTTCTTCTCAGTTTAAGCAGAGGTCCTGGGTCCAGGCCAGCTCTCAGCTCCTGCAGGAAGCGCACTCTACAAAGTCTAAGGAGAAATCTCTTGGGCACAGGACTTGCTCTTTTTTTCCAAGCCACCCTCTTGGAACTAGCACCTCTACTTCTGGTCAGGTGAGGAAAGCCAACACAGAATGACACACAAGAGGCTTATTGTCTAGAGTGATATATATTTTTTCTTCTTTTTCTTGTTTCTTTTTCTTCCAAAACAATCAGAGCTCTAAGCCCTTCACCCTCCCCACTCCCACCCACAACCCTCCCTTGTAAGCGACAACTGAAAACAGGCGAGACAATCACCCCCAAAGAAATCACAAAACACAGCACAATTTCACGACTGCCACCGACGAAGCAAAAAAAGTTCTACTGGAATGTCCCCTTGCAGGGTCGGGAGAAGCAGGAGCCAGAGTCTATGAATTGAAGGGGGGCTGGAAAGGTGGGGAAACAGGGGGAGGAAAGGAAGCAGAGAGTAAGCCCTAGTCTAATGCTTAGGTGCGATTTCGGCCTCTTTCCTTAGCAAGCGGGACTGCTCCCCAGAAGCGTGCGCGCGCAGGTCGCCATCCAGGCGGGTCTCAGCGTTTGTGCGCTGAAGCGGCAGCTGCCAAGCCCGAGGCTCCTCCGCAGGGGTCGGACTGGGCAGGACTGGAGGAATAAGTCAAGCTCCGCAAGCCCAGAGTTTTTGCTCCTCCCTGTCCTCCATGACTTGCTCTGAAGAGGAGCCCAGGAATCGATGCTCAATAAATTCTCCATCGGGTTCTCCTGACCTGCTTTCCCGCCTAAGGAGTAGAGCTAGCAGAGGGTGGGGGGGGCGGTTTACAGGGGCGACTTGACTCGCTGGTGCAAGGTGGACTGGCCGAACAGAGTTGATTTCAGAGCTGGGGAGGATGCAGAAGAATGCAGCAGGGCCGGTGTCAAGCAAGAGAAGCCACAGTCTCTGTCAAGCAGGGCACAGATGAACGGGAGGATGACACTGTCAAGGCTTATGACCCACGATCTGACCTCCTTTTGTTGGAAGGATAGGAAAACAACATGCAGAATTAAACATTTCCTGCAGCAAAACGTGTGTATGTGGACTACTTTCATAAAACCCAAGAGACTCTCATAAGACCACCACTGCCTTTCCTTGCCCTTTCTAGCCCACCAGCTGGGGAACTGAGTTTATCCCATTTGGCCTTGAGTCCCTGCCTGGGGACAGTTAAGGAGTCCATGGGGGGGGGGGGTGATGTGATGCTGGGCCCCTTGAACTGCAGCGCCTCATTCAGGAATGTGTCTCGAGACATCTTCTTGGTGTGAATTGCATTAGGGGTAGATCCTGGACTTTTCTGAGGGTCTAGGGGCTATTCTGCCAGATGTGGGGTGTGATGGCACTTGGGGTGTCACTTTGAGTGTTGACTGTGGGCTTTTCCCATTGTTACTGTGGGCTCCAGGCTTTATGCAGGCGGGCATCTGTTGGGCTGTGTGCAGTTGGAGTGTCCCCGGGTGACTTTGGGATAGGTGTGTGGGAAGGAACAGGCAGGTTGGAAGTGAGGACCTGGGGTTGCCCAGAAAAATTAGGAGGGTTACTAGGGACTCTACTAGGGGTTGTCTTTCCTTGTGACCCATCACCTTCTTAGGAATCAACTACATCTACCTTCTAAATCAATAAAAACTCCTCCTGAGACCCAGGGAGAAGGACAGGTGAGGGCAAAGGAAAGGAGAGAGCCTCTAGATACAGAAAAGGACTTTGAAGAGAAAGATCCCTTCCCCATTCACTTGAATACATCCCAGACAGCACTGGCTCTGCAGCCATCACTTATAAATAAGTGTGACATGGAGAAGGGGTGGGGTGGGCCAGGGGAATCTTTACTCTTTGCCCTGTTCCTTATTCATTTTCTTCATTTTCATCCGCCGGTTCTGAAACCAGATTTTGACTTGTCTCTCACTCAGATTGAGGAGTCTGGCCACTTCGTGCCTACGGTCCCTGGTGAGGTACATATTGAACAGAAACTCCTTCTCTAGCTCCAGCGTCTGGTATTTGGTGTAGGGACAGCGCTTTTTCCGGGAAGAGCGAGCGTGCAGCCAGTTGGCGGAGGGGTTGGCTGAAAGAGAAGCAGCGATAGAATCAAAGAAAGGAAAGGGGGTGAAGGGTCCCTGTGTTTCCTTCTAAGAGGGTGCCCCTTTGGTCTCTACTCCCCATTTTACATTAGAGAAAGGGCCACCTGGGCCTTCAGCTCCCAGAAAGGGTCTCAGAGATGGGCTAGGAGTTGCTATAGATACCTCCAGGTGAGAGATTTGGGGACAGGATAGAGCCAAACCTGTGCCAAGCATCCCACAACTTCCAAATCTTTGCCTGTCCCAGGCCCTCTCTCAGTCTCTTTCTCGGCTTGGGTCAGAACTGGTTAGGATTCGGGTCAGAGCCCAGCCTGGCTGAAGCCCCGTCCCCCACCAGCTCTAAAAGATGAGGTGGCTGGCTGGCTGATGAGTACTGGCTCTAAGTCTGAGAGGTAAGAGAAAGACTGAGCTGGGGGAGAGGAGAGTGGTTTCTGCCCAGCCGAACTGAGGGACCTCCTGGCCTCCAGTCCAGTGTACTCTCCTGTCTTAATCACAAGCTTGAGTCTCTTGGCCACATGGCAGCAGGCATATGTGTCTATGTGATAGCTCGTCACTCGCCCCCCCCCCATCACCACACACCACAAATATGGTTGCATTTAGAGACACAAACATTCAGCACACTCCAATTCACATGCAACCCAATTACAACCATTTATCACCTCCAGCCTGTGGACAAGAGAGCGCTGGGGGCTCACAGATAACTTATGGTTGCAATAGTCTCCGTTTCTGCTCTTGCTCATCTCGCAGTTTGGTTAAAGCAAGTTCAGGGAAATTGGGACGCAAGATTGCTCCAGTCCCAAGGTGGGGAGCCATGGATCATGTGGGGGTAACAGAGGTCCATCACTGCACACCTAAATCCAACTGGCTCCACCCGGTGAGAGGGAACAGAGAAAGGGGTGATTGAGGGGGAAGTGGGGGATAAACAGGAAACAAAAATATATACAGGCTTCTCTCTTCTTACCCCTGAACTCAGAATAAGTTGCCAAATAAAGCAGAGTTAATTAAAAATAGCAGCCACCCTCTGCTAGATTCCTTCATCTCAAATGAAAAGCACTGAATATTTTTTTTTAAGTAATAATAATCTGGTTCATCCTACACTAAGTACCCTGTCTTACCAATTTGCAGTGCTATTTCCTTAATGTGATTGCCTGGGATGTGACCTGCAGTCACATTAAATATGAAAGAGGAAAAAAAAACTGTTAATAATTGATCCTAGCCAAACTGCTGCCTTGCAATAATGGACTTTCCAGGCAGAGTTTGGGGGCCTGGGGTGAGGAGTCTGCTTGGGTGTGAGCAGGGAGGCTTTGGGAAGAGCCGTGTTACCCAAATGTCAGCTCTTGTGATCCCACCTGGCAGGTTGGAAGGGGTGACCTGAGGGAGTAGGGTAGCTCTCCTCCCTCTAGCAGGCAATAAACCCCCAAAGGACCCGTGGGCCATTCTGTTGATGGGAAATCCGGCAGGGCAAGCAGAGACTTTAAAAATCTGACCCTCACTCTTGAAAAAGAGTAAGGGGTGAGGACTTGTCCCCACCAGCCCGCAGGTTATTGTTTGGGGCCTAAGAGCGCCGACCAACTTGCCCTTCTCAGCCTTAAAAAACGAAAAATCCGAGACACTTTCTGATCCCCTTAGGGAGCAGCACCTCCTGGAAATTAGTCAGACTGGGGTTCCTGGAGCGGGTGCATTTGGAAGAGTGGGAGACGGTGAGAAACTACCTTCCAAGGATAAAGTTCTCCGCCTCTCCGCAAGCCTCTCTTTCCCCCACCCTTCCTCTCCCCAGAGTCCTTTCGGGATCTCTCTCCACGCCGCGGGTCGGCCCTGAAGTTCGGAAGCGATTCCTCGACTCCCCGCGAGGCGGACAGCTCCGGCTGGGGCTAGGGAGCCCTGCGGAGAACAGCGGGAACCGCAGAAAAGGAAGCGGCAACCCGGGCGAGGTTGCCAAAGGAGGGGTGGGGGCGACCGGAGGGAAGGCTCCTGGGGAGGAGCCGGCGCATCCCGGGAGGGGGCTCAGTCTCTGGGTCCTGGGCTTCCCCCGCCCCTCCCGGCGCCGGCTGCGGACCCTGAGCAGCTACTGAGCGAGATCTGCTAGGAACAATCCTCCGCCAAGCTGTTGCATCGCAAATAAAATCCTAATGAGCCCCCTCCCACTTCCCCTTGGCCGGCTTTTACGGTGTGCGCGTGGCGCGGGGAGCCCTGCCAGCCGTGCAGGGCCCGGCTTCCCGGCGCGCTCCCGCCCTCGCCCGCGCGGGCTCTCGGCCTCGCCGGCTGCCTCCCGGCCTCGCCAGCTTCTCTCCCAGCCGGCTGTCGTCGGCCTCTTGCCGGGCTTTCGGCCCGGGCCTCCGGGGGCGTGGGGGAAGGAAAGCCGAGAGAGCGGCGAGCTTGTCCCTGAGCCCCGGGTTCCCGCTGGACTTGACGGAGTGGGGCGGCGCGCCTCCGGCGGCCTGTCTCCCTTTCTGGGGCACCCAGCTGCCTCCCTTGCTTCCTCCGTCTTCCCTCCGCCCTCGCCTGCTCTCTGGCCATCGCCGCGGTTTCCCTTCACAATATCCGCAGTTTATTGCCTCTCCCCTCCCCTCCCCCCTCGCCTGGCCTTCGGCCTGGGTATTTCCTCACTTTTTATAACTTACTTTGATCCGGCCTCTCTTTGTCCTCGCTTCCTTCGCAAATTTTATTGTCCCCGTAGCCGGGTCTTTGATTAGACAGGACAGCCTCCCTGCCCGCCGAAGTTTCCAAACTGTACTCGGGCGTGCCCTGCTTGAGCAGCTCCCCAGGCGCGCCCAGCAGCGGCTCCGCCTTCACAGCAGCCTGGCCCTGCCCCGGAGCAGCTTCGCCGCGCGGCGCCGGCTCCAGCCAGGTGCGGAGGTACCTGCTCTCGGCCGGCGGGACGCCCTGGGGCTGGATGTAGGGGTGGTAGACGGACGGCAGGCTTCCGGACGCGTGCGGGCTCAGCGGCGCCCAGGATGCGCCGAACACCGGCGCTTTGGGCTGGAAGCTGCACGAGGGAAACTCCAGGTGCTCCGCGTGGCCCGGCTGCCGGGGGCTCGCGTACTGGCCGGAAGGAAACTTGGCTGGAGGCGCGTCCTCACTCTCGTGACTTATGATCGAGTCGACATAATAGCTGCTAAGCGTCCCAGAAATGGACATTCTCAGACATTATCCGGGCGCTCGCAGGGGGAAGGGAAACGCTCGCGCGCGGCGCTCAAGCAGGGAGAGGTGGCACCCGGACCGGTGTGAGGGCTTTCGGACGCGACCCCCCCAGCCCCCCACCCTCCCACCCCCA
>SJYA01002932.1:12967830-13022826 GCA_006410615.1 Neotragus moschatus | reverse complement strand
GCGGCCACGTAACCTCAGCCCAAGCTGCCGGCCGCCCGCCCCCCAGCCCCCCCTCCCCCGCTTTTGCAGGAAGGGGGGGTAGTTCTCGACGTGGGGCGGCGGGGGCGGAGGAGAGGCGGAGGGAAAGCAGCGGGCTGCCTCGGGAGGGACGCTGGCTGTGGAGCCCTCTCCCCAGGCGGGTCCGAGAGGGAGCGCAGGACACAGGGAGGGAGAGAGCTGCAGCCAGAGGAGCGGCCCGAGAGGCCCGGGGCATAATTAAAGAAAGAGGAGGTGGTCCCGGCCCCTTCACAAACACACCTCCACTCCACCCCGCCGGTCCTGGTTTCCTCTTCTCAGTCCCTTGACGCAGTATGTTTATTAAACAATAGCGCGGCAGCAAGCCACTGGAGATGAAGGAAAGGGGATGGGGGAGAGTTGGGGTTTTATAGGAGGAGACTCTGTAACTAGTTTGGGAGATTTGTAGGCCTGGGACTTTCTCCTGACCCCTCAGTAGCTGAGGGAGGAGAGAAGGGAATAAAAGTGCCTGAGTGTCCAAAGATCCTGCCCTAAAATCTAGCTGTCTTGAAATTAGAGCCCATATGAGGATAAAGGGATTCATCAGGCAGGCCCTGGAAAGTTGAGCCTCTGAAAGAGTCTAGTACAACTAGTCAAAGCTCCTCCTAAATTTCTTGGGCCTCTCTTGCCTTGGTAAGAGGAAAGGGAGGTACACAGCCGTCTCTCCTTTCCTCCACTGAACAACAGACCCTTAACATTGCCCATGGGGGAGCTGAACGGGAGAAAGGGTTAAGGGAAGCTCCCTAAGGCGTCAGCAGAGCAGAGCTGTGAGAAGGGGTCCAGAGTTATCTCCCCTTCCACCCGGTGGGGAAAGAGGTGAGTCCAGGAGTTTTCGCCTCTCCTGAGCGCTCTTCCCCGTCATTGCCCGCTGGGAAGGATTTCCAAACATTGGGCACAAGCATAGACTGGGAACCTGGCGGGTCAGTCTCCTGCTCTCCCGCAGCGTTTCCTCCTGCAGACTCTTGCAAGGAGCTACCAAATAGCCCACTTGATTGGTATCTACTCAGCAGCCCTGCGCCGGGACTCCCCCGGGGCCACCGGCTGGCTTCCTGGCCCATCTCCAGCCGTCGCTTCTCCGGCTTCTGCCCTCGCTGTTGTTGCTTCTGGTGGTGTGGGCGCTCAAGGAGGGGCGGCCCCTGGACAGACCCGCTTCTCTCCGGTCAGGTTTCAGGCAGGCTGGGGCCGATTTTCTTAGCATTCTCCGACCCTGGGCCCTTGTAAGACAGGCTGTCCCAGTCCTGTCGTTTTAACAAAAGCAGGACCATTCTAATTTGCGGTTTTATCTTTTTGGCCATGCACCCTTCTGCCATGCAGAAGGCTGCGGATCACCTCCACACACGCACAGACACACTCCCGCCCGCTTTTCTTTCCAAATGAAGCCATCTCGTGTCATTACGTGTGAAATACGAGGGCAAAGCGCCATATTTCTTCACATTATGGCGATTTCAAAATGATTTTTTAAAGATCAATGCCGGCGCCCAGTCGGCCCCCTCCTTTACCACCCCAGCTCTCTGAGGGCGACAACCCAGCAGATCCGGAACCAAACAGCGTGAAGATCTGCTTTTTCCATGGGACCCAAGTGGGAAAACAGAAACTCAACGCAAATTCTTCTAAGTAGCGTTTGGACGCTTGGGAAAGTCGAGGGAGCTCCCCAGACTCGCTAGCGAAAAAGCTGGGCACCGGGCAAATGAATCACAGTTATGGAAAAGCACCTGTTCTCCATTTGCCAGACCTATGCCTAAGCCGTCTTCTGTTGGCTCTACCTGTAATATAGATATTATTCAGAGGAAAAAAAAAAGGGAAAACTCCTCTCCTATAAATAATGGTGTTATGAAGCATGGCGGGCTGAGTATATGACTTTCCGTAATATATAAATTAGGGGCCCAAAGGACATGAGGGCTGTAGCCAGGGACTTTTTTATTTATGGCAAAGCTACAGCGCACTGGGCTTTTCTTGAGACCCAGGCTGTGCAGATGCTAGGCTCCTGCCCTTCTGGTTGCCATTCTGTCTCTGGCTTTGCCGCTGCCTCTCTTTGTGACAAGAGAGAAGTTGAGAGAGTCACTTAGTTTAGGAAAGAAGTTTGAGGAAGAAGAACATTTAGGCTCCTGACCTGTGCCCTACAAGGGTGGGGTATCCCAGCAGACAGGTTTTGTGGACTGCTGTCTGCCTGGTGAGTTACCCCTAACCCCTGCTAGCTCTGGGGTGCTGGGTGAGGCGGCGACTCAGACCTCTTTTCTGAGACCAAAACTTAGCTTTTGCTCACAAACAAGCTGGAAGGTGGGAATAATTCCAAAGTGACAGGTTTTGGAGGTCTTGTCATCTTCTCAGGAGAGGTGACTCTGGAAGGAAGAGAATGAACCAGCACTCAAGCCCTGGAGTCTGCACCCCAGCTCCTCTCCTCCAAGTGGGGATCCAGATACACCAAGCAGTAAGTCCCACTTCAGCTAGGCTTTCTAGAAAGCACTGCTGCTCCAAATTGGAGCTCAATTTCAGCTCAGGCTTCCTCTCAGTCCTCGCCTGGGTGCTCTGAGGGCCTGTGAACCGCCCCCAAAACCTTGTTTTCTCTCCCAGACAATGATACCCACCATGAAGGAAAGAAGTAAATAGGATTGTGGCCCCTGGAGCCCAGCTTCTAGTGCTGCTTAATAGAGGGTTGCTTGAGTGGGGATCACTTTGCCCTGAGAGACCAAACTGCTCCCCACCTCCCCCCAACCCTAAAGAGAAAGAAGGAAAACCCTCTCTGGAAGCCTCTTGCCATTCCCTGCACCAGAGCTGTGCCTGAACACAGCTGAGTTCCGGGAAGGGCAGGCAGGGAAGAGCTGCAGCTTCTGCCACAGTGGGGCCCAGAGCAGCCAAGAACCAAGGAGGAGACCGAGGTGAGATGATGAGAGGCCAACCCTGGCCAGGACCAGCCGGTGAGTGCCTGTGGTTTAAGGGCTGTTTTAGAGGGGCCCTTCACTCTGAGATAGAGAGAAAATCTAGACAGAGGCAAGGAAATAAAAGCAACGAGAAAAACAAAAAAGAAAACAGTAAGTGGAAAAGGGGGTAAGTTTTTTAATCAATAAGCTAAGCTGAAATCTATGCATGCGTATTTGAATAGATGTGTTTCCTGTACCTATATTTCAAATCAGTATTTCCATATGGGGAACCCAGCCTGCAAATGTGCTGTGCTCTATGCTGTGTACAGAATATACAATAAATAAATCTGCCCAACTATGCTACTATATGTGCTTGGGCATTTGTATGTAAGATCTAATGGTGTATATGTAGATGTGTGTGTGATACGGGTTTGCAATTCTGCTCACATAAAAAGATCTATAACCCCAAAGCTTGTGTGTACATTTTTATAACCATCACACACTTATAGACAGGGCAAAAGCTTGAGTATGTGTGTACTCAAATTGTGGCTATAAGACATTAGCTGATCCAGAAGCTTCACTATATTCAAGCAAAATATCCACAAACACATGTGACCTAAGTCTGGATTCTTTTACAACTCCATTCTAAAATATTTATCTTAGAGGTGAAGGAAACGCCTCAAATTAGCCCAGGGCAGGTTGTGAAATTTTGTGACTTTTTCTGTCTGACCATGAAATCCTTTACTGGGTCTCTTACCCAAAAACCGCAGGGAGAGTGTACCTCCTGTGACCGCTTATTTCATGGTAGTGATGGACACGGGGATGAAGGCACAGTTCCTTGTGCACAAGTGTGTCTCTGACCAGTGGTCAGAGATGAGTTGAATGTGAAAGCTCTCAGGTGACTGTAGAGGTCACACAAAAGCACTGCTGTGTACAATGAAATTAGCAAAGTCCGCATGGCACCTGGAGTTTTATTTCTCTGACCCAGGATTAGAGTCCAGCCCCACTGTTGGAAAGAATGAGGGGTGGGGACACTTGTTCCAGGGGGTGTGAAATCAAGATTCCCTAGAACCTTCACTCTTTACACACAACAGCCTCCAAAAGGAGCTGCATCCGATCTGCAAACATGGGTTCAACCCTTAGTGCTTCCACACCCTCCACGTGGGGATTTTAATTGTAAAGCAACGAAATCTTCTCCCAAACCTCCCTCCAGGTTGTCAGAGGTGAAAAGAAGGACAGACAAAGAGGTCAGTTGCCCAATCACATCCCGGGAATTTCTAACCAGCTACCAGCCACCAGGAATATGAGAGGCCATGGGGTGGCTGACTCTTTGGGAGCGCGTATCCAGGAGGCCAAACGGGGTGGGTGGCAGGCGGGGCGGAAAGGAGTTGAGCAGGTAGAAGGTTATTACGGAATTGCTTCCATAAAACCTGTGGCTGTTGTAAAACTCTCTGCTTTCCAAAGACTTTATTTCCTCCTTTCTCTCTAACATCCCCCTTTTTTCTTTTTACAGCACTGTTCCTGGGAGGGGATGGCCAAGGGACACCAAGGGATGGAAGACAGGCTCTGAGTGGCTGGGCAGGTTCCTGAGAGGCTGGGGAGAAGGAAGGTAAGGCACCAAGACGCTCCAGACCTTCTTCACCCAAACCCTGAGGAGGAGGAGGAGGAGGAAATGTCAGGACAGTGGGCTGCATTTTCTCCCAGGCTGAGGGTGGGTCTCCCAAGGACCTCCTCCACCCTAGCAGGGGCCCCTTATTCAGAGACACCCTTCTCTCTCCAAGTCACCCCCGGCGCCAGAGCCCCAGAGCCCCATCCGGTCAGGCCTCTTCCCCAGACCCCCTTCCGCCTTTCCTCTGCCTCAAGCAGGAGGAAAAAAGTTTGGGAACAAAAGTTAGCTTATGCTTTGGACGTCCCCCTCCTTCCACCAGCACTTGTAGTCACTCCTTTCCTGGGCAGAGAGCCAGCAGCCTAGAGAGGGCTGGGGTCAAAGAGGGTATCACAGCTTTGCCCCTGCCCCCTCCCCATCTCCCGTCATTCCATCAGTCTGGGCTGAACTGTCCAACAGTCTGGGGTCCCCACTAGCTTGCAAGACAGGCCCCTCTGGGTGGGGGTGGCCCTCCAGACTTGGGATACCCACATCCCAGCCCAAGGGTCTGCAGGGGAGCCCTGGCCACTCAGTGCAAGGAGGCCAGCTCAGGGCCAGGAAAGGAGGGCTGTTTTGGACCCACCTCTGTCTCACTGGGGGGAGGGTAGAAAGGACCCTGGGAGCCTGGAGGCTGAGACTGCAAGAGACCCTGATGTTTCCCTTTCAGAATAGGATAGGCTGAGCCCTATTCAAGGACACCTGAAGCCTCCTGTGGAAGTGGAGCCCTCTCCACCCAGTAAAAGGTTACAGAGACCTCAAGGTCATCCTGTGAATTTGTTGAAATCAAGTGCTTACCAAGTTGGGGAGACTCTTTGGAAAGTCTGAATGTACCCCAAGCAGTTAGCTTGAAGCCCTGACTCAGATCCTTCTGGCTCTGTAGAACAGCCCAGAAAGGTGCCTTTGGAGAGTGGAACAGTCTTCAGAGCCCCTTCTCCTCCCAAAACATGTGTAAACGAATGCATAAGTGGGAAGACACCCTAGGGCAGCCCAGATCTCTCTGCGGAACATTCTTGCTGCTCCTGGATTAGGGACATCATACCTCTTCACGTGCGTGTTGCAAGGGTGAGACTAGTTCTGAGTCTGCTTCCCCACCCACCCTCCACTCCTCCAGCTAAGCGGGGAGCAGTAACTGCCGTGAGTCGGGTGGTTTAATGTCGTTGTGTTCAGAAATCCAGGCCCAACAACATGAAACTACCTAATTCACTCAGCAGTTCCAGTTCACGCTCCAGGTCAAGGGCTCACTGGGGACAGGCCCCTGCAGCCATTTTTGTGGGCCCAAAGGGCTGGCCAGCTAACTTCCTTTTTCTCCACCTCTTCCCAAACAGAACACAGTTGCTAGAAAACGAGTCCAGAGAACTGGAGGCAGGACTCCAGGCAAAACCTCTGGAGCTGGTTCTGGCAGCTCAGATTCCAGGAACTTTTGTTCCCTCTCAGGAGCTCTAGTCAGAGGGGACCCTGGGCCCAGCCTGGGCAGGGCCAAGCCGATATACCTGCTTGGTCACTGCCTCTCAGGCTCTGTCTCTGAAGCTGGAGGTCTCCACAGCCAAAAAAATTTCTCTCTCAACTTCAAACTGCTATCATAGTATGTGTGCGGTCACCATCTGTCTAGCGCCTATCCTCCAGGGTCACCCAGGGTAGCTCTAAGAAGCCGAATCCTCAAGCCCTGCATCAGACCCCAACTTTGAAATGGGCACAGACAAGAGAGTGGAGAAAAACTGACAATCGGAGAGGGAGCGGAAAAGCAGAGCGTGAGAAAGTCTCAGGAAGACTAGGGCGCAAACACAAGCCCAGAACTGGAAAGGTAAGGGGGTTGACCTGAGCAGCCTCCAGGAAGTTACCCTGCCCGTCTCCGCAGGGGCAGAGCTGTCCCAGGTAAAACAACCCATTCTGAATTCACGGATGAAACCGGGAAATTCGCTCCTTTCTTCTGGACCTTCAGCCTGGACCCTTCTCTCCCCGGCCCCCACCGATGTTCCCGGCTGCCCCTTCCGTCCCTCCGGACCCCGCGCCCTCACAGGTTCCCCGGGCGCACACGCCGCACCCGGCGGCGGCCGTGCGGGCCGAACGGCGGACTTACCTTGGCGGCGGCGGCGGCGGGAGCGGCCGTCGGAAGGGGCGGCAGGCGCGGAGCCAGCGGTCCTGTCCCGCCCGGCCCGGCTCCCTCCCGGCCTCGACAGGGAGGCCGGGGTCCCAGCGGCCACGTGTCAGACGGGGTAGTCCGAGGGGGCTCAGGAGTCTGCGGGGCCGCCCGCTCCCCCTCCCGGGTATAAATCTTGGGGACCGGAAATACAATAAAACTTCACCGTGTTGATGAACTTCAAATGGTTTACATCCCCTCCTGTCCTGAAAAGAAAGACGGCCGGGGGCGGGTTAAAGGAAAGGGAAACAAATTTACGAGCCACGGAAGCACCCGCTCGGCCCCTTTCTTTCGCCGGGCGGCCGATGTCCGCGTGGAGAGAAGCGGTCTGGCCTCGGACTTGGCCCGCGGTCTCCGCCGCCCCGCTCGGCGTTCACGGGGTCTGGAGGCCACCTCCCCCTGGAAAACGCACCGAGGCCTCTGCTTGCCTCCCCGCTCCTCGCGAACAGAGCCAGGCCTCCTGGTTACGGCTCTGACTGCCAGCCACGGCCTGACCTCGGTTCTTTGCATCTTTCCGCCGAAAACGGGTTTTTTTTTTTTTCCTTTTTTCCGCTCTAGCCGCCAGATCTTTGCCCTGCCTCTCCCTGTTTATTGCCAGGAACTTGCTGAAAAGGAGAATAGAGTCAGAAAGTCTGAGGGGCTGAGTCGGGCAAGGGCACCCAGAGGAGAAACCGAGCGGCCGATCTTCGCCGGAGTGGCAGTGACGGCCAGCGGCTAATAGTGTCCCAAATCATCTTCTCTCTGCTTTCCTAAAATACTCAAAATCAAACGAAAATGACCACTACCCAGCCCGCCACTAATCCTCTCCATAGTTCTTTTCTGCCCTGGGCCATTCTTCTGTTTTGTTTGTACACACTTTGTGGAATCCGGATTTGGAATGGCAGTTCAGCCATGTGAACCAAAACTGAGAAAAATCCCTTTCACCTTGGGCTCCAGATAACTGGGAGTGAAGTTACTGATTTCTTGCTCACTTTGTCTAATGAAGGGGTCTGGTTAGGTGCGCTTCAGGGTGGGAGAGCAAAGGAATTCCAGCGTGCCTCACTAGTTATTCACAAAACAAAACAAGAGAAAACAACCAAGGATTCGGGTCTAACAGGCTCTGGGGAGGTTTGTGTACAAGATTGAGGCCCAGCTGCAAACGGAGGTGGGATGTGGTGCACTGATGCTCACCTTCTCGTACAGACACACAGGTATGACTCTGCGTGACTCGTGAACTCCACTACCTACCCCTCCAGGAAAAGGCCCCAAAGCATTACTGGCGATTTTTAAAAAATGGATTAAAAGTGGCATGGACAGGAAAAATATGAGGCCGTGGCTTACAGTTTCCAAATTTTCTTAAAGGCCAACTCTGCTTCAGCCAGTCCCACTCTGCCTTAGCTGGCAAGGGGTAGGGAATGCCCTCTGGCCCCTTCCCCTTCACCAAGAAGGAGGAAGCTGGAAGCTTATTAACAGCTGGAAGACAGAAAGTAACTTGTTTCTATCCCAAGATTCAGATTCCAGGATATGCCTGAGGCGGCCCTCCAGCACGTGCCCCACTTCCCTCTTTTCACTCTTCCTCTTGCGTACTTTTTTTCCCCACTAAACAGGCACTCCTATCAGAGAGGATTTGCCTCTGAGAGTTATTAGTGACAGAAGAACAGACCGGAGAAGCGGCAGTTTCCACACCATTCTAGAGTGTTGTTGGCCACCCCTGCCCTCCTACGCTGTGGGGGTGAGGGCAGGTAGAGACAGGTCAGTGTGCTGGCTCCTTGCCCATTGCTGACCTCAGTCTCTGTGGAATCTGGAAAAACGGAAGAGACTACAGCCTTCGAATGACATACCTGAGCACACACTAATTTTGCACACACCTTTCGAGGGGGGCTTTCTGGTTTCCCTTTACCCCATGCCAGGAACCCAGGCTGTGGATTTCAGTTTAAAAATTAAACTCTGCATGGGGCCTCCAGCACCTAAAACCATGGACGCTGGGCAGCCTTTTTCATCCCGAGGTCACTTGGCCCCAGAGTCAGCTTTCAAATGCTCACCACAGATACCCAGCAACAAGGGAGCTGGTGCCAACAAGCAACCTCCTGAAAGTCTCTCATACACTACTTGATGGTTACTGAGTGAGTAAAAGCCACTTAGGCAATGTTTCTTTTCACCCTCAACAGTTTTTCCAGAAGCACGTCCATTTCCAAGTTAGGCTGAAAATTGAAAATGTAGATGATCAAGCTGTTAGATTTGGGGGAGGCTTTTTCCTACTGCAGTCTCTCCTGGAAGATAAAGCAGAGTTCTAGCATAATTGGTAGAGAGTGGACAATTTGGATGGCGAGATGAGACAGTGTAGCCCAACACGGGATCCTCAAAGGAACAGAAATTGCACCACCACCGCCCCTCCCACTTAGTGAGAATTACAAGAATAAATATTTAGGGGCCTTCCAGGTCCGCGTCCCTTCCTAGGGTTCATTAAGCGGGGGCTGTCTCAGACAAGTCAAAGGTGCCAGAGGCCGTGCTCCTGAAACCCGAGCTGAATTTACTCCCTGCCCACCCCGATTTCTGGGTCGGCTGCGGAAGCAGCTCTGAGGTCGCTGGCGGATGGGGTTGTGGCCGCTGCCGACCTCTAGGCGGCGGCCTGGTGTTGACTCCGCGCTGAAGAAGATCCTCCTCCCGCAGCTTTGTGTCCCGCGCCGGGTGAAGGGGCCTGCAGACGCACTGGGCTTGGCCTGGAGCTGGCCGCCGGCGTGTCGCCTTTGGCGCCCTCTGCCAAGCAAAAGAAACACGATTAAACGAATGAGGGCTGGGAAAGGAATCCACAGCTAATCATGACTCCATCAGCTCCCAACCCCCTATCCCATCCCCGACTCTAGGGAGCCTTCCACAGCCCAAATCTCCTTTGATCTCTCCGGAAGCCGGCTCAGGGGCAGCGCCAGAAGCTTTAAACCGCTCCCATAACTTGCAAAAGAAGTCACTGAGGCCCGAAGAAATTAAGTGGTTAACCCCAAATCAGTGCAGCTATTTAGAATGGCGAAGGAGGGTTGGAGGACATGTCCTCTACTCTGAATGTAATGTTTTTATTCCAAATTATGATGGCCCCAGCAAAAATGTCTCTCTTGTAAGCAAAGTTCATCTCCAGAATAACAAACTTTGGAAATTGTCTATATTGGAAGTTTGGTATTTCCTGGATTTAAGATTGGGGGGGGGGGGGACACATAGGGAATTGGAGACAGACATAGTGACTCAGCTAGGATCAGGAGCCAAGACAGGTCCTGCCTCTTTTCTTCTGGGACTCGTCGGCTCAAAGCTGCTGTCACCTCCCTAGCTATGTCTGACCATGGGCAAGTGCTTTAGGCTTTTAAAGGCCTGGATGNGGGGGGGGGGGGACACATAGGGAATTGGAGACAGACATAGTGACTCAGCTAGGATCAGGAGCCAAGACAGGTCCTGCCTCTTTTCTTCTGGGACTCGTCGGCTCAAAGCTGCTGTCACCTCCCTAGCTATGTCTGACCATGGGCAAGTGCTTTAGGCTTTTAAAGGCCTGGATGAAAATGACCTACTAGACAGGGATATTGTAAGGTTTGATCATGTTGTAAAAGACCCCATGACTAAGAGAAGATGCCTGACAGAAGACTGTCCCATAAACCCCAAAGAGAGGGGCTTTTAGAGTAGGCAGTTGGGCTACTCTCCTTGGCTTGCATGGGACCAGTTATAGGGGGTAAGGGAAAAGAGGGCCTTCCCTCATAGCTCAGTTCGTAAAGAATCTGCCTGCAATGCAGAAGACCCAGGTTCAATTCCTGGGCCAGGAAGATTTGCTGGAGAAGGGATAGGCTACCCACTTCAGTATTCTTGGGCTTCTCTTGTGGCTCAGCTGGTAAAGAAAGTGAAAGTGAAGTTGCTCAGTCATGTCCGCCTCTTTGCGACCCCGTGGACTGTAGCCCACCAGGCTCATCCGTCCATGGGATTCTCCAGGCAAGAATACTGGAGTGGGTTGCCATGTCCTTCTCCAGGGGATCTTCCCAACCCAGGGATCAACCCAGGTCTCCTGCATTGCAGGCAGAGACTTTAACTTCTGAGTCACCAGGGAAGCCCTTCTGCCTGCAATGCAGGAGGCCTGGGTTTGATCCCTGGGTTGGGAAGATTCTTTGGAGAAGAGAAAGGCTATCCATTCCAGTACTCTAACCTGGAGAAGTCCATAGACTGTATAGTCCATGGGGTCACAAAGAGTTGGACCCGACTGAGCGACTTTTACTTACGCTTAAGGGAAAAGAGGCCTGTTCAGGACCCAGTCCCTCTGAGCCTGAATTCAGAGACATCCAGAACCTGAGAAGAGGAGGTTGGGAGGAACAGGGGTTGCTCTCTCCCAAAGCAGAGATATCATTTTATACTGCAGAACCCTCTAAGAGAAGATTCTCCAAAGTTAGTCTTCGGACAGAATTCCCAGAGACTCTCCTGTGGGAAAGCGAGGGAAGGAGAGAGGCGAGGGGACCACTGGGGCCACAGCAGCAAAGGGTGCGCGCTACCATGGAGACTTCGGGACGCAGTGCCTCCCAGGTCTGGGCCCCAGGGGACACTGCCCTCCCAGACAGGCAGGGGTTCTCGGATGCCTAATTACCGAGCGCACATCTGGAGCAGCTGCGCCCCACTCGGCCTCGGGCACAGTATTCTGCTCCGAATTCTATTTTCATTCCTGAGGCTGAGTCATAAAAGACTCCAGAGGCAGGATAAAGTCGGGTCTGTGTGTGTCAGCATTCCTCTGTGTGTGAGTGTGTGTGTGTGAGTCTGTGCGGGTAGCGTCTGCGAATCTGTGATTGCCCAATCCCTTTGCAAAAGTTGGGGGGGGAGGAATGGAGCAACATCAGGCGAATTCAACTGCGAACATACTGTGGGCCTCATTATCCGCCCATTTCAAGGGGAAGCATTTGGGGCTCGGAATTAGCCAGTTAATTGCAGCACTTCTTTGTTCATTTTAGGGCAGGAGGAACTGCGTTCTATGAAAATATTCCAGGTTTCAAAAACTTTTAAGATCTTTTCATTGTCATTGCTCTTTATTTCTATCTTCATTATGCTACTTGAGTATCCAGCTCTGCCAGCATCACATCATTATTTTACACACACACACACACACACACACACACACACACACACACACACACGCTTCATGCCTAGAAAAGTAACTCAGTTTCTTTGCATCAGCAAAATCTGGAAGTCTTAACTCTGGACTGTTGTAAGGTTTAATTAATGGACAACAAGTCTAGGATTTAGCACAATGCCTAATGAACGAAGAGTAAAGAGGAACTTTTAATAATAGGAGGAGGAGAAAAGAGGTGGAGAGAGAGGCACCGGGAAAAGAGGAGGAAGTCTGCTTTGTCCTGAGAACCAGTCTAGGTTGGAGGGTGTGCGTCTCAGCCTGTATATATATAATGTATTCTTTTGACTTACAGCCATGTCCATAAAAGTGAGGCCCCTGGAACCCCTTGGCCTGTAACTACCTCTTCAATAAGGAACAGAGAATTGGGGCAATTATCTGGCTCATTTCAGGTTCAAACTCTCTTTAGCCTGAAGTATCTAGATCTGGTGGGGGAAAGGTCTGGGGAGTGGTGGTATATTCTAATCTGACTTCTCAATGAGCCTTTTCCTGTTGCTGCAGTGAGCAAGAGCCTGCCCTAGAGAACGGGTAGAAAAGAAACAGAGGCCACAGAAAGCGGAAATTAAAACAGAACATCTGAGAAATGCTTGAGAAAAAACGGGTCTTGCTTGTTTCCTGGGCAGCTATGAGGCTTTGGAGCTCCCTGATGAACCAGCCTCAGAGGCTCCCCAGACAAGCCACAGACCTTTGCCTGGTGGGAACTTTCATTCCATGTTCAACAAACATTTCCTGAGTGCCCACTGTGTGCCCAGCGCTGGCTGAGCTCTGGCGCTCCAGTGGGAGCTGCCCCCCACAAGTTAGCCTTGCTTATTTGCAGCCGTCCAGAAGTCTCTGCTCCAAGAAACTAGTCCAGAGGCCTGGGAAGGGGGACAACCCTGCTGGGCAAGAACTTCTGGCCAATGACAGCATTGCCTTTTCAGAGCCAAAGTCCCCATGCAGGGGAGGAGCCAGATGGTCTGGGCATCCCCCTCCCATTGTCTGTCAGAAAGAGGCCAACTCCACGGTGGGGATGGCCTTGTGGGGGAAGGGGTGGGGCAAAGGGGTGTGAAGAGGGGAGGAGAGATGACTACAGGCTCCTGACCCTCAGTTGGAAGTTTTTAAGAACACCAATTAGCTTTTTTAATTAGTAAAGGGGAGAACAAACAGGCATATATTTCTTCTGCTCTGATTAAACGCATTTAGGTCAGGTGTTCACAGCCAGAATTATTCAGTTTAAGTCGTCCCAAGCAGAAAATGGTTTATTTTTTCTTTTATTTTCAGGCAGGGGTCTGAATACTATTAGCCAACCATTGGCTTCTTGTTCCAGCCCAGAACTGCTTCGGCCAGTAGCTGGTGGTTGTGCCAGCTCAGAGAAGGGCAACCAGGAGTGGGTTGGGATCTTTCCTGCCCACAGTCACATTTGCTTGAAATGTGTAGGCAGTTGAGGGGTGGAATGTGTGTGTGGCGGGAGGGTGCAATAAAGTCAATAATTTCCAGTTGTGTTAATTTGTCTGAACATCATCCAAGAAGGAGGAAGTTTCTTTACCTCCCAGACTCCAAAGAAACCTGATTTTTCTTCTGGGAGGTACGGTTTGGTCAACTGAAAGGAGTGAAGAGAAGGCCAGGAAGCTTTTACTATTAGCAGACTGGAGAGAAAGAATAAAGTCTAAACAAGTCTCAAACATTGAGTGAGTTTAGATGAAACTAGGAGGTCTCTGAGGCTTGTTAGGGGCCACCTGCTGCTTGGCTCCTAGTAAGGATTACAAAAATATTTGGGAGCAAAAGTCTTCCTCTTTTAGCTCAGTGTCTAGTATCCACCCACCCCCCTTCCCTGGGCTTCTAACCTTGGCTGTCTCTAGCCCCACAAAGAGTTGGGATATCCAACAAAACCCGAATAGGTAGATCAGTAAGGGACACAAAAGAACATTTGCTGGGCTCACATACAGCATTATCTAGGGTTGTTTTTTTTTTTTGTCAAACAGCCTTCCCTTCCCAGCATGTTTCTTATTCCCTGGAAGGCTGCTCAAGCCTGGTAGCCCTCCAGCAGTTGGTCCCACTCTTGGCAGGGGGTCCAAGATCTGCTTTGCCCCAGCACCCCACCAAAGTTTCCCCACACTTTCTCAAGCGTACAGATCCAGGGAGAGAAGAAAGACCAGCTATACTGGGAACCCAGACCGCGCCAGTAGTGGTGGGGAGAGCAGCACCACTGCACCGGTGTTCTTAAAGGTGAAGGCTGGCCTGGCCAGCACGGGGACAGCAGCCACAGGGAGAAGTGAAGGTCTGAGTTAGCTGACCATATTTGGTCTCAGCATTTTCCAGACACTAGCTTCTTTAACTGATCCAAATAGGAGTTCATAACCTGGGGTCCAAAGGATCTGAAATCCTCTGAAATTGTGGGGTTTGGTGAGTACCGTGTCAGTGTGTTTTTTTCCCATGGGGAGAAGAAAAGCAACAGCTTTTTTTTTTTTTTTTAGATTTTTAAAGTGATCCCCAAAATGCTAGGAACTTTTTATTCACTTGTGCTTGTGCTAAATCACTCAGTTATGTCCAGCTCTTCGTGATCCATTGGACTTTAGCCCACCAGGCTCCTCTGTCCATGGGATTTTTCGGGCAAGAGTACTAGGGTGGCTTGCCATTTCCTTCATTATTCACATACAAGTACCACAAATAGGATGCTGAGGGAGGCAGTGAAATAGACTTGAGTATCTGACAAGATAAGTTAAAGGAGCTGACAAACAATTGTGTGTACCAAGGTCACATGGATAGCCTTCCGCAAGAGTTACCTACTCACAGGGGCTGAGAACCCTAGGACTGAGACAGGCAGCCCACAACACCCAGTCCCCACCTCTTGTGTGCACTCCTGCCCACGTAGAAGGATGTGCAAGGTCTGTGTGTCTATAATAAAAATGAAATGGAGCTTTACTCCTCAGGAGCCTGGATCTTCAGGCATTTCCTGCCTTGTCCATACCGAAAGAGAGCGGAAAGTTTCAGGATCTGTTTTCCCTTCACAAACGCCCTCCTGTTGGAGGGATGGGGTCGGGGAGAGGAATATTGCCCGGATCTCCAGCTCCCTCAGCTCCAGCCAGGCCTATGGTGCCCCATCCGAGACCGGGGAGCCGACACCGCCAGCCGCTAGCCGGGGCCACTCGCTATGACCTTAAAGTTCTCTTGGTCCAGTCTGGGCGCGGAGAAGAGATCAGCAGGACAGGTAGACAGAAGCAGACACAAAGAAAGGGGCCTCGTCTCCTGTATTGCAGGCGGATTCCCTACTGCCTGAGCCATCAGGGAAGGGCCAGAGAGAAGACAGAGAATCACAAAGAGCGAAGTGAAGCAGCCGGGCAGGAAAGCGGGAGCTGGAGCGCGGCGCGCAGGTAGAGAGGCCAAAACCCGCGTGCTGAGAAGGAACCAGAGGGGCCTCGGAGGCGGCCGGGCGCGTCTTCCTCCCATCTTTACAGGGAGGTTAATGAGCGGCCCCTCGTTCTAAACCGCCTCTTTACACCTCCTAGATCTCCTTAAGGCTCTGAGTAACTAATCAGCGGGCTCGAGAGGAGAGAGGTGCCCCTCCGCTGGGATCCGGCAGGTTTCGCCAGTTCGTTTATTAATTGTGGTGAGGAAGGACAGGGGAGGGGAAATCCCGGGCCAGGAAATGGGGGCAAGTGGCGCGGGCGGCCGGGAGGGAGCAAATGGACTGTTCCTGAGGGGCAGCTGAGTGCGGGGACCCAGAGACTAGGATCCACACCCCCTCGGAGCAGGAGAGCGAGACCACCACTCTCCCTCGGAAAGGGCGCCCCCCCCCCCAGCCTCCGTCCGTGCCGTCGCCAACAGTCCTCTTAGGGCCAGTCGCTCCCAGAGATGGAGGCTGGACGGAGCCCCCATCCCACCGCGTCTCCTCCCCTTAGACCACGGAGGTTGTGCACCTACAGGCCCTTGGCGTTGCGGCGTCCCGGGGAAGAGAGAGTCATCTTGTAATTGCGACCTCCCTTCGCTCCGAAGAAAATGCCATTACCGGACGCTTCTGCCGGGTTTGAAAGCCTCATTTCTAATCCTTCAGCCAGGCTCCCGCCTCCAGAGGGCCGAGGCTTGGTGCTAGACCCTCCCAGGATTACAGAGCCCAGCCCAGCGGCGCCAACCTGAGACTGGGCGGTCGGCGATGCGGCTGGAGGCGCGTGGAATCCCGAGGTGCCCCTGACCCTCCTCCGGACGCCAACTCTGCGGCTCCGGCTCGGCCGCCTCCCGGCGTGGCGGCCTTCCTGCCCTCTGCCTACAACCAGGCCAGCGCCCGGCACTGAGAACTCCACTCCGCTCGCAGCTGCGAGGCGAAAGTGCTGATCCCCAGCCGAGCACGGCGGGATGCACGCCGTCGGGGGCCGCCGCGCTGGCCCAGCGCCAGGGAGCCCTAGATAGGACTCGGTGTGTTCCGCGCAGTCCCAAATACGTCCGGAGTCGGGATCGAGGTGTGTAACGAAGGCAAATCCTTCCGCCACGACTTCTCCAGCCACCCCAGTCCCCAGGAGACGTGGTCCCGCTGCAGTGCGCACTCTCTCCCCGGAGCCGCGGCAACTTGTGGAGCCTCATCCCCCCTGGTTCACAACAGAGCTCAGAATCCCGGCTCACCGGGGCCAAGGAGCTAACAGATTGACGAAGAGGTAAGAGGTTTAACGGGTAGAAATTTGGATCCTCTTCCTTTTTATTGTTGCAAAGGACAGGATCCCTGGATATTGACTCCTCGCTCCAAAAGAGTTTCGGGCATTCTGACCAGTCCTTTCGAGTCCAATGGGGCGGGGGCTTCCACCGTAGGTTAAGGAGGAACTTTCCAAGATGGTAGAGGCTCAGGAGTTCATGGTTATTTTTCTCATAATTGTTACTCATTATTACCCAGTTAATTTGGGATTAAGCCCTCACCTCCACTCCTGCCGAGACAGCCTTGCACAGTAGCCCAGAATAAAAAGGGGATGACTCAGAGCCGCCCCAAGATGGGGTGGGGTGGGGGCGCTTTAGCTTTAATTACCCCTGCAAGGTAGAGGCTGCTTTCCTATCACTGGGGCTGAGGTGGGGACAGAAGGAGGAAGAATGGAAAGTGGGCTGAGGGCAGCCACTTGGCATCTTCCTAAGAAAACCCCACTGCTCTTCGTGCTACTCCTTACAGACCGTGGTGAGAGAGGAGCACTAACCTGGGTACTTTCACAGGAGGTGGACCTGGTAAGCACCCAGTTATCAGCAAAATAGAAAAAAGTGAAGACCTAACTGACCGTATTTGGTCTCAGAAATTTCCAGATACTAAGTTCTCTGACAAGTCCAAATAGGAGTTGTTAAGCTGATGGTCAAGGACTCTGAAATCCCCTGAAATTGTGGGGTTTCATGGCTCTACAAGAAAGCCTTCATCATCTCCTGAGGAGTTCTGGGAGGAGAAGCAGCATGGGGGGCATGGGGAAAGGAGGCGAGAGGCCCCACCTGCAGTCTAGTGTCCTAGACACTGAGCTCTGGACACCCATCCACATATTGCCAAAATGGAGCATGCAAATTTGCCAGTCAGCCATGGAGGCAGATTTTCTTCACTGCTTTCAGGACAGGTCGGGAGGGGTGCCTAAGCAGATTACAAATCTGGATGTTTCCCTTTCAGTTATTCTTGATTTGGGAGCTCTGGGGCCCTTAGAGCAGTGAAGCAGGAGAAGAACCTGTCCCCTGATCTCACCTCTACCTGGTAAACAGTCCAGCATCCCCTGCTGGCTGGGTCAGGGGTCAAACCTGCCCCACCAAGTCTCAGTCTGTGTCAGGCTTGGCCCCTCAACCCTGTCAGCTCTGAGGGCTCATTTCTCTGTGAGCCCAGGTCTGCTTCCTCCACACCTGGCCACCTGAATAACTACAGCAATTTTTCTTCTTCTTCCTATTTTTGGAAAACTGCAGAAGCCCCAAATCCTTAGCTCCTCTTAAGGAAGATGATGCCTTTGGATTTGGGGATGAGGGGCATTGTGGAATCAAATTAACCTCTAAAGCATTGCAGGGCAGGGTCTCCTAGAGGACTTGGTGCTTCAGATCAGTTCTGGATGCTGCCTGGATGGGTCAAATAGTCCCTCTGAGTTCAGAAAACCTATGGATTCTTCTGTCTTTCTATGTTTGAGAAGAAAGAGAAGACAAAACCCAAGAGTGAGAGAGTGATGAGGGAGGAGAAAATGAGAGAGAGATTACAACAAATTAAAATGATCAGCTTCTCTTTCTAATCCAACAGCATCTAAGGCCCGATGCTTGTTTTAATCAGGCCAGGAAGAGAAGCTGGAGGCAGGGTAGGTGAGAGACTACATTCTCAGCTGACTGACCCGTGGGGTCAGTACCTCTGAGGCAGTGAGAAGGCAGAACCTGGGGATGGTAGGGGTAGGGGTCTGGGTCTCCTCAACTGCAGTGTGAAAGAGTGTGGGGCTCTTAAGGGTCTCTAAGGTCTCCTGTGGTGCCTTGCCTGGGTCTAGTAAAGTCTTTCCTTGCATTTCCTCTGGGGCATACTGCTTGTTTGTGGGGTATGTGTATATAGAGGTAGTGGCTCTAAGCCCTGGCAGATGGCTAAGAGCAACTGCCTCCCTGGGAGCCCAGGGAGATATGATTGAGAGTAGGAAAATGCTTCGTTTTTCTAGGCTAGGGGAGTAAGGAGGCCTCTCTGGACTTGGAGCCAAGTGCTCCAGAGTCTAGGGAAATGGAGGAGCTGCAGCTCCAAAGGGGGATTTAGAGGAAACGTCATATTAGCCCTGAACTCCCTACTGACTACAGTGTTATAAAGGAGTTTCCACCAAACTCCCTTCCTCCAAGAATCCGGACTTTCTCTAAGGGAACAATTCCTCATCATTATGGGTCTTTGTGCTTCTACTAATACTAGAAAGTACGATTCTGTGCCATATGTTTCCACATTTAACATACATGGAATATGTGAAATATACGGTGTACCATTCTTTTTTTAAGGGGAGTGTATATAGGTGAAAATATGAATTTCCTGTCTGCTACCTTTATTGCTGAGCACAGTTGGGAAAACATAATTTCCTGTCTCTTTTGCATGTTTTCATGAATGCTCTATCCTCAACCTTTACAGGACGGCTTAATACTCTGAGAGGCACAGCTGCCCTGACCTGACCCAGGATTGCTCTCTGACTCCTAAGAGTTACCAATTCCTAGAAGACCTTGAAATACCCACCATGCAGCTCCTTTATGCCTGCTTCTCTCCACATGCCTTTTCAGAGGCGAGTAATTTTGTATCGGCCCAGTCCATACAGACTGAGATCCCTTCTCTGACTTCTGCCCCCTCGCATAAACAAGCCCCTGGACAAAAATGCACACGCATCATTTTGTGAATGTGAATTTCTAGTAAGATGGCGGCGCCTGGCATCCCTTCAGATCCAGACACAGGCTCTCCCAGGCAGAAGGCCCTGGGAGCCTCCGCACAGTCCGGAGGGCAACGAAATCTTGGTCCCCTCCCTACGTGGAAAGAGAGTCTGAAGCAAGACTCCCCCCAAACATTCTCCCTTCATCCTTTCTAGGGGGCTGTTGGAGTGACAGCTGAGTCTGCATCGCGGGGGCCTGGAGGCTCCCATCCGAAAGCAGCGTTTTAGGCCAATTTCTAATTTCTGTGGAGAAAGAATAACCACTGTCCCGTTCCAAGCGACCCTACCCACAAGACCGGTCGGGGCCGCGGGTCCCTGACTCTGTCTCTCTCTTCTTGGAATCCGGCACTCTGAACCAGGAGACCCCGCGGAGAGGGCCCAAGGCTGCACTCAGCACCCGGCAGCGGGGAGCCAGCGGCGCGCGCGGGAAGGATGGGAGGCGATTCTCTGTCCCCTTACACACACCTTCTCTTGGAGAGCGAGTCGGGTGGGAGCCAGCGGGGGTTGGGGAACAGGCGTTGCGGTACGCCCCAGACCCCACCCGGGAGGCTGGATCGGTTCAGAGCTCAAGGTGAGCTGGTGCCCCCGGTAATCTACCCCCGCCGCGGCCTCTCGGCGCTCGAAGAGCGGCGGGGGGGCGGGGGTCGCTGCCCATCCCCAGAGGGCTCTTTGCGCCGCCGCTCTGAGCCGCGTGGTCCCGGCCCCCGGCGGCCGGCCGGTGGGAGGCGGGGAGCGTCAACCTACCTCTCCGGACCGCGTCATCCTCCGCGCGTCTTCCAGGGCTGCAGGAACCCGGGACGTGGGCACGACCGAGCCTGGGGACGGAGGTGACGGCGCCGGGGCCTGGGGTGAGGCTGCTGCCGGTCGCCGCCCCCTCCCCCGCCCTGGGAGGCCTCCAGGAGCAGCGTCTAGGTCTGGGGCGACGGCGCCGACGGCTCGGGGGCGCGAAGGGACCCGTGCGTCCCGGTTCCCCTGGCGCCAGCGAGCGTTGGGGGATGGGGGGCGAGGACGGGGCCGGGGCACAGAATCCGCGGGCACCTTCCTCCGCGTCCGCCCGGGCGGGGCTCCAGCCGGTCTCACCTGCCCCTCCCTGGGGCGCCGTCGGATCGCAGCGGCGGTTCCCAGAAAGGGCCTTGCCTGCTTCTGGAAGGGCAGGGCCGCAGAGGCGCCGAGATGGCCGGCAGAGAAAAGAGAGGGTGTGAGAGCGTGTGTGCGTGAGTGTGTGTGTGTGTGTGTGTGTGTGTGTGGAGAGAGAGAGGGAGGCAAAGGCGAGGTGGGGGTGGCGGGTAGGAGCGTATTACAGACTATAGGGAAGAGAATTCGAGGAAAGCTTCCCAGAGAAGCGGTCAGATGCAGAAATAGACAAAAGAAGTCGGAGAAAGCAGAGTCGGGGGGACAGAAAGAAGCCCCGGGCTTCTGAAGCGAGCGACAAGTTGTCTTCGGGAGTTGGGAATGTGAGCAGGAGGGGCGAGGCCGGAGGAGTCTGAGAAGAGGAGGGGGCGCCCTGACCTCGGCAGGAGGCGACAGACACAGGCGGAGGACCCCTCCTCCGACCCCACCCCCACCTCACCCAGTCCCTCGCCAGGTTGCAGCCCTTCTCTCGTTGGTGCGGCACCCGGGGCGACTTCCCGCGCTCCCCTCCTGTGGCTTCGCCCGCAGGGGGCTCAGGCTGCCTGGGGGTCGGCACAGCCTGAGTGCTGCCTTCCTACCTGCCTTCGTTCTTCAGTTCCCTGGGCCTTAAATGGGACCTTCCCCCATTGAATGAACAGCACAGGTGAGGCCAAGGGGAACGACCTTGGCCAAGGTCAAAGGAAAAGCTTAAAAGTTTCACTTTCCATCCCAGCCCTTAGGACTCCTTTGTGTTTAGTTCTTTCGAGTTGCTGAAGCGCCCTCCTGAAATCACAGGCTCTTTTTATTTTTCTATCAGATCCCAACAGAGGTTTCAACTTAACCTATTATCTGTGAAAACTGCCACAATTTGAGTTCTAAACTTCCTAACTCCCAATTGGTTGGTCTCTAGGAACTGCCCTGTTTGCCAGGCCTCAGACTAAGCCTTCCTCCACAGCCAGCGTCGGGCTGGTTAGTTAGTGTTAGTCGCTCGGTCATGTCTGACTCTGCGACCGCATGGACTGTAGCCTGCCAGCCTTCTCTGTCTGTGAAATTCTCCAGGCAAAAATACTGGAATGCGTTGCCATTCCCTTCTCCAGGGGATCTTCCCAATCCAGGGATTAGAACCCTGGCCTCCTACATTACAAGCAGATTCTTTACCCTCTGAACCACCAGGGAAGCCTGGGGCTGGGGAACCAGTCAGAATCCAGCCTGTTCTGCAAATGGTTGGTGGCGGGGGTCAGGTATGATATGTCTCAGATCTGAGTTCTAGGCCTGGCCTCTGCCAATAACTGAAGCCCTGGCCACCTACTCCACTTTTTATTCAGTTTGTTTCCCTGTAAAATGGGGGAACAGGCGAGATGAATTGTTTTGCCTCTGCCTTTCCAATGGTTTACAGGTTCTGGTTAGCTTACACTGAAAAGGCATCCAAATGATTATTTTATTCTGAAGCCACTTAAATATGAGTATAGAAATATGACAACATTTAAGTTTGCTTAGTGAATGAGTCTATTTTTCTGTACTTTTATTGATAATGCAGCAAAACTGCTAATGTTAAGTGTGTGGCTCCATGTATTTTTGCCTGTGTATGCATGTACCTAAATCAAGATATTTTCAACCTTCCCTTATAACATTGTAGTCAATAACCCTCAGGGCGAACCATAATTCCGTCTTCTATCAGCTTAGCTAAATTTTGTTTGCCCTTGAACTTCATATATATGAAGTCATGATAGGTAATCTTTCATGTTTGGCTTCATCTGCTCAATATTATGTGTGTGAGATTTATCCATGTCACTGTGTTACAATTGCTCATTCTTTTTTATTGCCTTATTCCAGTTAATGCCATATTCCGTTGTTTGAATATATGCCAATATATTTATTTATTCTTTTCTTTGTGGACATTTGAGTTGTTTTCAGTACTGTAAAAAAGGCCGCTATGAATATGAGCATTTGTGTCCATGTGTTTTTTGATGGACACCTACACTTAAGAGACTCAGGAGTGGAAATGCTGGGTCATAGGGAAGGGGTATGTTTATCTTCGATAGAAAGTGACAGTTTTCCAAAGCGATTAACTAATTTATACACCCACCAGCAATGTATGAGAGATCCATATCCCTTCCAATACCTGGCATTATCTGTATTGTTCATTTTAGTTATTATGGGAATATATAATGATGTTGTGATGTATGTATGTGTGTGCGTGCATTTTTAAAAAGTGGTAAAATAAATAACTTTTATAAAATTTATAACATAAAATATCCACTGATCAACAGCTCCCCCTTCCACCATCTTACTTTCTGTTTCTATGAGTTTGACTTCTTTAGATAGCTCACGTACGTAGAGGCATACATACAGTATTTGTCTTTTTATGACTGCCTCATTTAATATCTTCAGGGTTCATCTGTGTTGCGACACGTGACAGGATTTCCTTAGTTTTTAAAGCTGAGTAATATCCCATTGTATGTATATACCACATTTTCTTTATTCGTTCATCTGTTGATGGACGTCTGGGTTTCTTTTACCTTTCCACTATTGTAATTAATGCTGCCATGAACATGGGTGTGCAAACATCTCTTTAAGATCCTACTTTTCAATTCTCTTGTGTATATCCTCAGAAATAGGATTGCTGGATAGTTCTATTTATAATTTTTTGAGGAACTTCTATACTGTTTTCCATAGGGGCTGCACCATTTTTACATTCCCACCAACAGTGCATGGGACATTAATTTTTCCACATCCTCAACACTTGTTATTTCCTGGTGTTTTTTTTTTTTTTTAAATAGCTTTCATTCTAATGGGTAAGAGGTGATTTTAATGTGCCTTTCTTTGAAGATATTGAGGTTGAGCACTTTTTCATATGTTTATTTGCAGTTTGGATATCTGTTTCTGACTTGTCATTAAATAATTCATTCATTCACACAGAGAGAATCAACTCAAAGGGCCAACAGCTCTGAACTCCTCACCATGTAAAGGAAAGCCATTCTGGACATGCCACCCATCGTGGAGCTCCAGCCAACACCATGGGAAGCACAGGGATTCCCTCAGCACCCCCACAGAACCATGAGAAATAACCAGTTTAAGTCATACACTTGCCATGGTTTGTTTTTCAGCAGCAGATAATTGAAATAAGGTTTGTTTATTTTTTAAAAAGATTAATTCAGAAAACATTAACTGCTGAGCACTGAGAAGTAGAGTGATGACTACGATTTAGGCAGATCCTGTAGTCAGGGAGCCACACATTCCAGAGGGGAAAAAAGAGAGGGGGCCAGAAGGCATCATACAAAGTGGCAGAAAATAGGCCCCAGGACCCTGCAGAGGGCCCTTACCTGAGTGAGGGGCAGGAGAGGGCAGTCTTCTGTTCATTTAAAATATATTTACTCTTGGACTTCCCCAGTGGTCCAGTGGTTAAGAATCCACTTGCAGGGGACACGGGTTCAATCCTTGGTCTGGGAAGATTCCACATGCTGTGGGGCAGCTAAGCTTATGCACCACAACTCTAGAGCCCATGAGCCATAGCTGCTGAGCCTGTGCATTGCAACTAGAGAAAGCCTGAGTGCAATAGCCAAAAATAGAAATAAATAATAAAACTTAAAATATATATCTACTCTTAACAGATATATCAGAGAAGGCAATGGCACCCGACTCCTGCCTGGAAAATCCCGTGGACGGAGGAGCCTGGTAGGCCACAGTCCATGGGGTCGCTAAGAGTCGAACACGACTGAGCGACTTCACTTTCACTTTTCACTTTCTCTGCATTGGAGAAGGAAATGGCAACCCACTCCATTCTTGCCTGGAGAATCTCAGGGACGAGGGAGCCTGGTGGGCTGCCGTCTGTGGGGTCGTACAGAGTCGGACATGACTGAAGTGACTTAGCAGCAGCAGCAGCAACAGATATATACTACTATATATGAAATAAACAATATAAAATAGATAAGGAAGGACCTATATAGCACAGGGGACTAGATTCAATATCTTGTAATAACCTATAATGGAGAATATGAAAAAGCATATATATGTATGAATCACTGTGCTGTACAGCTGAAACTAACCCGACATTGTAAATCAGCTATACCTCAATTAGAAAAATATATTTACTCTTCAACCCAGATTTATGAGTCAAACACTGTACTGTTTTAAAGTTTATGCGTGTGTTTCAAGATATCCTTCACTTGTTTTTCCCCAAATTATATAAATTGGGAGTTTATAATAATACAAACTAATGCTGTATTTTCCCATACTTTTCTCTGTTGTTTTACAAACATAAATACACACACAGAACTTTTCTTTATTTATTTGTCTGTTTTTAATGAGATAGGAAAACACACACACACACATATATATATATATATATATATAAAACTTTTCAGCCAACTTGCTTTTAGGAGATGGTCAAAGAGTATGTGTATTTCAATAGCTGTTACCAGTCAACTTTCTTTAAAAGCTACCTTAACTCTCATTTCCACCAATAGTGTTTTTACCCTTTGTCATATGTGCCAATGTGATAGAGAAAAGGTATCTCCTTTATTTCATTTGCTTTAACTGAATATTGGAGAGGCGGTCCATCTTTTCTCATACCTACTGACCATTTGGATGTGCTCTTTGTCTATTTTCTTTTTTAAAACTTTAAAAAAATTGTCAGTTATCAGCATTGCAACTATTTCCCCAATTTATTGTCAATTTCATTTACGGTATTTTTTCATATGTTTTAAAAAATAAGGTCAAAGATGCATATCTCTTAAAAATAGAAATTGAAGTATCTGGCTTTATTTAGAGAGTTCTCTGCACGCCACCAGGTGTTCATGTAGACACCTGTATTAGTTTTCTATTACTACCATAAAAAACTTCTCACTAAGTTGTCATCTTACAATTTGTAGTAGGTCAGAAGTTACACACAGATTTCACTGAGCTGAAATCAAGGCATTGTGAGTGCTGCATCCCTTTCTGGAGGCTCTAGGGAGAATCTGTTTCCTTGCTCATTTGAGTTGTTGGCAGAATTTACTTTCTTGCACCACAGGACCTCCATTTCCTTGTTGGTTGTCCAATCGCATTCCTTGCCTCTCTCCTTTCTTCATCTTCAAAGCCATCACTGGCCTGTCAGGTCTTTCTGAGGTTCACATTTTCCCCCCCTTATTATCTGGTCTTCACCTCTCTAATTCAACCAAGAAGGATTCTTCAGTTTTCAAGATGTGTGTGATTGGTCCTACCTGGATAATACTGAATAATTTCCTTCAAGGATGTCAAGGTCCTTAATCATATCTCTGAAGTCCTTTTGCTGTGTGAGATAACACATTTATAGGTTCCAGGAATTAGGGTGTAGACATCTTTGAGGGGTCATTATTCTTTCTATCACAATATCTAAATGTTATTTTTCTTTATTTTTTAAATATACCTGAGATTTATTTGTACATATGGTCTGAGAGTACAAGCTTGTTAATAGGTTTGATCATCTTTTCATGAAATTATCGGCTCTTCTGTAAATTGCCTATTTAAAACCTAAGCTCATCTTAAGCGTTAATCTAATGTCATTTCATTGTCATTTAGTGAAAGCTCTTCGTTTCGGGTAAATATTAATCTTCAGCCTTTTATCTGTCTATCGAGATAAAAATAGCCTTTTGTGAACAAACATAGGCACAATTTCTAACCTCATGAAACTTACATTCAGGGGGAACATAGATGTTAAATTTAGAAGTGAACATTTAATTACAGAGTCACATAAAGTGCTTGAAAAAAGAACAAGCCGGGCTCTATGGTAGAGAATTTGGAAGAAATTCATGGAAGTTCTCTGTAAGGTTCACAGAAATTGTCTTATAACAGCATGATATTGCAACTAAGACCTGAAAGACAGGTAAAGAGTTATTTAGTAGAAGCACAGAAGACAAGGGTGTTCCTGGCAGCTCTCTTCTCATCTCCGCCATCCTGTGTGCGGCTAAATTTGCTCCTCGACATGCCTTTTCACAAGACTTTCAGGGTCAAGTGATTCCTGGTCATGAAACAAAAGAATCATCAATCCATTCTTCAGTGGATTCGAATGAAAAGGGTAATAAAATCAGGTACAACTCCAAGAGAAGACACAGGAGAAGAACCTCGCCTATGAAGTGGCATTCAGTGTCAAGGTTACTTGCCTTTTACCATATCACTCTGAGAACATCACTCCTGTCTGAACAGCTGGCTGTGTTTCCCTGGAAGATGATTTTTCTCTTTCTGTTGGTGTTTCTTCTTCGCTAGTTGATTTAGTAATAAATCCAGGGACTGGTGGGAAAAAAAGTGTTCCTAGTATAAAGACAGTAGTGCAAAGATCCTGAGGTAGTGTATAGGGCTAATTAAAGACAAATTTCCTATAAATCTGAAGCTATTTTTATAACAGGCTATTTGTATAGATTAAAGAGATTCAGGTTCATAGAAAGTGGGACTTTTTTTCCTTCCGTATTTTTTGTCAGCTTTATGGAAGTATACTTTATATATAATAAAATTTGCCAGTTTAGAGTTTATAATCCAATGATTTTTA
Organism: Neotragus moschatus; assembly: GCA_006410615.1. Taxonomy (NCBI): domain Eukaryota; kingdom Metazoa; phylum Chordata; class Mammalia; order Artiodactyla; family Bovidae; genus Neotragus; species Neotragus moschatus. Next base: position 12,996,061 of record SJYA01002932.1, on the reverse strand, counting down.
ATAATTGTTTATAGTCCTGTAACTATTTCTATCCCCACAAAAATTTCCTGATGTCCTTTTTGTAGTCAGTCTGCTTCCCACCCATCCCCAAGCAACTGTTGAACTATACTCTTGTCACTATTAACTTGATCTTTATAGACGTTCATCTAAGTGTAATTATTCAGAAAGTAGTATTTTTGTCCAGCTCCTGTCATTTAGCATGCTAACTTTTGAGATTTTTTTCAAACTGTATGTTTCAGTAATTGGTTTCCTTTTAACACTGAATGTGTTTATGCCTTTTTATAGGTATACAACATTTATTTATCAATTTCCTAAATGTTGGACATTGGGATTGTTTCCAGTTTGGCGCTGTTATAAACGAAGTTGCCATAAACATTAACTATAGATCTCCATGTGGATAGATGTCTTCTCTTGGTAAAATCCCTAGGAGTGGCATTGCTGGGTTATATAGTTGGTGTATATTTCACTTGTATTCTGTGACCTTGTTAATATCTCTTATTTGCTATAGTGGGAGTCTTTAAAGTAGATTTCTTAGGATTTTCAACGTAGATAATCTGTGAATCAAGACAGTTTTATTTGTTTCCAATCTCTATGCTTCTTATTTCTCTTGCCTATTTCACTGCGTAGGACCAGCAATTCAGTGTTAGTGGTAAGAGCAAATAACCTTGTCTTGCCCTGATCTCATGGAGCAGCATTCATTCTTTCAGTATTAGGTACGCTGACAGGTATAAGTTTTACTAGTTGCTCCTTATCAAATTGAGGAATTTCCCTTTTGTTCCTAGTTTGCTGAGAGTTTTTGTCAAGAATGGATGGTAAATTTCATTAAGTAGTTTTTATGTCTCTATCTTTTTTAGTTTTTTGATATTGTGAATTGAATTACATTGATGTGAGTGTGTGTGTGTGTGTGTGTGTGTGTGTGCGTACGAGTGGGCGGGCTTGTGGGACTTAAGTTCCCAGATCAGGGATTGAACTCGGGCCCTCAGCAGTGAGAGTTTGGAGTCCTAACCACTGGACCACCAAGGAATTCCCTATATTTATTTCTCAAATGTTAAACTAACTTTGCATTTTCAGGATGAACCCCCCCTTGATCTTGGTATATCAGCCTTTTTATTTACTGTTGCATTCAATTTACTTAAATGTTAAGCCTTTTTATATCTAAGTTCATGAAGATTATTGATTTATAGTTTTTGTCTGTTTGATTTGGTTTTTAAATTTTTTTTTTCTCCTTTGGGTATCAGGGTAATGCTGGCCTCATAAAATAAGTTGGAAGAATTGCCTCCTCTTGTATTTTCTAGAAAAGTTTGTGTAGAAGTGTGTAAATACTCTTTCCAAAACGTGTGGTAGAATTCACCACTGAGGCCATCTAGACCTGTAGTTTTCTTTGTGGGATTTTTTTTTAAGCACAAGTTCCATTTCTTTATGAACATAAGACTATTCAGGTTATATATTCCTTCTTGAGCAAGCTTTGAAAGTTTGTGTCTTTTAGGGAATTTTAAAGGAATTCTATGTTGTTGAATGTACTGGCATAAAGTTGGTCCTAATATTTCCAGAGGGTGAGATGGTTGGATGGCATCACTCAATGGACATGAGTTTGAGCAAACTCCAGGAGACAGTGAAGAACAGGGAAACCTGGCATGCTGCAGTTCATGGAGTTGCAGAGTCAGACACGACTCAGCAGCTGAACAACAACAATATTCCCTAATGTTCTTTGAATGTCTATAGGATCTGTAGATGTTTCCTCATTCATTTCCAAGCATGGTAATTTATGTCATCTCAGGATTTTTTTTCTCTCTTTTCCTAACCAGTCTGCCTACTGCCTAGAGGTTGACCAGTTACATTAATCTATTAAAAGTGTTTGGTTTCATTGATTTTTCTTTATTGTTTATGTGTGTGTGTGTGCTCCGTCGTGTGTGACTGTGACCCCATGGACTGTAGCCTGCCAGGCTCCTCTGTCCATGGAATTTTTCAGGCAAGAATACTGGAACAGGTTGCCATTTCCTACTCCAGGGAATCTTCCCAACCCAGAGATGGAGTCAGAATCTCTCGGCATCTCCTGCACTGACAAGTGGATTCTTTACCACTAGCAACACCTGGGAAGCCCTTCTATAGTTTATACATTTTCTTTCATTGATTTCCTCTCTTTATTTTTTCCTTCTGCTTACTATGGGTTTAATTTGTTCTTCTTTTTTTTTTTTTTTCTAATTTCTGAGGTACAAGTTTAGAGTAATGCTGTCAGACTTTTCTTCTTCCTTTTAAAAAATAATTTATAATGTATTTTTATTTATTTTTGGCTGTGCTGGGTCTCCGTTACTGGGTGTGGGCTTTTCTGCGGGTGCAGCGAGCAGGGGCTACTCCTCCTTGCGGTGTGCAGGCCTTTCATTGTGGTGGTTTCTCTGGTGGAACAGGGACTCTAGTGCGTGAGCTTCAGTGATTGCAGCACGTGGGCTCAGGAGCTGTGGCGCACAGGCTTAGTTACTCCCCAGAATATAGGACCTTCCCAGGCCAGGCATTGAACCTGTGTCCCCTGCATTGACGTGCAGATTCTTAAGCACAGGACCACCGGGGAGGTCCAGGACCTTTCTTCTTTTCTAAGGTAAGAATTTAATGCTATTATTTTCCTTTAAGCACTGCCTTAGCTACATCTACTGCATTATGATAAATTATACTATTAAATTTTGTTCAGGTCAAGATATTTTCTAATTCCCTTTGTGATTCCTCATAAGATCTGTGAGTTATGCTTAATTTCCAGAAATTCTGATGATTTGTCATCTCTGTTGTTGCTGATTTTTGGTTTAATTCTGTTTTGGTCAGAAGACATACTTTGGAAATTTGAATCCTTTTAAACATATTAAGAATTACTTTTTTGGTCAGATTATGAGCCCATAATCATATGACAAGATGACCAAGCCATTATCATATCTGGACCCTCTTAAAATTCACCCCCAATGTTTGACTCATAACTAAACTGTGTCATTTCATTTAATTAAATTTGAACTTAAGTCAGTCATTATGGTGCTCTATGAGGCTTACAGTCAGAAGCCAGTAAAGGAGGTGAAAGTTCTACTGACTGCCTTGTCCAAGAGTTCAGTCCTGTGTATTTTCAGAAGTGAAATGGTTGTCTTGGTCATTCTCACTGTCAGGAACTCTGAAGGGGATAAAGAGTGTCTTGGTGAGGCCTTGTATTGTGGCTCTAGTATGTACAGTGACATGTCTGACTTTGATTTGTTTTGAGGCATCTGTGAAGCCAGAACATTCCCAGAGTTCTTTATCCCAAAAGAGGTGACCTTGAATAAAGAGTTGTTGTTGCCGCCATTGGTTGGACCAAATGGTTAGACCACTGACTATGGCCTAAATGTCTGGACCAATTGGTGGCTGAGACATCCTTTATTGCTAAGAGAACTGTCAACATTTGGCAAATTGTGTGGACCCTCAGGTCCTATCCTTTATTAGAGATGTCTGGTAAGGAATGGAGGCAAAGAGAGAAAGCAGACCTCATCAGGGGTGAAGGTGGCACTGTCATCCTTCAAGCATATGAACTGTTCACTCAGCGGATCCTCAGGGGCTGCCCAAGTGACCAAGGGATGTGGGGGAGGGATGACCTCCTCCAGCACTGTGGTGGCCACCCTCCTTCAGGAGGGATTTGCTGCAGGACCAGGTTTGGCTCTGTCCTCTAGATACCATTTTCATTTCATCTAGGCGACATCAACAACCATGCCAAGTTTGTGGGTGATTTGTTATGTACTAATAGATAGCTAGACTAGACTTGAAGCAGTTGATCAAATGTATAGTGCAATGTATGATCAACGATTGTAATAGTGTAACTCTAGAAGGCGATGGCACCCCACTCCAGTACTCTTGCCTGGGAAATCCCATGGACGGAGGAGCCTGGTAGGCCACAGTCCATGGGGTCACGAAGAGTCGGACACGACTGAGCGACTTCACTTTCACTCTTCACTTTCATGCTTTGGAGAAGGGAATGGCAACCCACTCCAGTGCTCTTGCCTGGAGAATCCCAGGGACAGGGGAGCCTGGTGGGCTGCCCTCTATGGGGTCGCACAGAGTCGAACATGACTGAAGCGACTTAGCGGCAACTTAGCGGCAATAGATAGCTAGAAGAAATAAGGGCCAGTGTTTATTGAGAACTAAGCACTACACCATTTAGACTCTTTTATGGCTGTGATTTTTTTTCTATTTTTAAATTCACTCTGCTTCTGTGATCCAGGAAAAGGCCAGGCATTCTCTGCTTAGAGTGGTGAAAGGCAAGGTCTTTGTAGACAGACAGACCAAAGCTTGACTCTTGGCTCTGCCTACACTCACTGTCTTAACTTAGGCACCTTCATCTTTCCTTAACTTGGAAACCCAGCTGATAAGTCTTTGAGACAAGTACGTGAGCTAATATATGGAAGTAGTTTAACACAGTAGCTGTCATGTAGTGAGACTTTAGTTAAGGGTTAATGATAATTTTACTACCCAATTTGCATCTCAGCTGTTCACTCGCTGTGGACCAACCTGAACCTCAGTTTCTTCCTCTACATGTGAGGATAATAATAAGCATCTCAGAGTTGTTTTGAGATCTAACCCAGTGTCTCACACTCAACACATTTACTCTCAGTGTGACAGAGGAGTACAAACACCAAAGACCCACCTCCAAACACATTGTCATGGGACCGCCAACACTCTGGAACTCAAACATTTCTGTAACGTAGCAGCTCCTACAATACAGCTCAACACACATTCTTGTCTGTGCAGTTCATCTGCTTCCCAGACATCATGTTTGTGATCTCAGCCCTGCATGCTGGGTCGGGGATGGTATTTCCTTTGCATAACATAGTGGTTGAAAGCTTGCTGTCTTGGAGTCAAACCCTAGGTCTTCCTCTTATTAGCTGTGTGAACTGAGATAAGTTATTTAACTTCTCAAAAGTCAAATACAAATTAAGGCTAGTTAATGTCTATCATTTCTCAATGTAACTCCAACCTCTGAGGTTTAGAGGCGAAAACAATACGGGATAAGCAAATTAGACTTTTTAAATAAACGTACTGTTTTAATCACAGGTTCTGTCACAAAAAGAAATCTCAATTCTTGGCTCCAAAAAAAGGGAGAGGGGTGGGTATAACATGAAGAATTTAATTTAGACCTGAGATGACATTCTCGGCAGCATGGGTCACTCAAAGAAAAGTAATGACTAAAAGGAGGGGAAAGAGGCGGAAGCCACATAAGTAGGATCTGAAAACAAAGGGCAGCTTCACCTAGATAAGATGATTTGACTGTAGTCTTGGGCAGGCAGAAAAGATAGCTAGATCAGTGGTTTCCAAATGTTTCTGATCAGTCCTGTAGGTATATATTATATATGTGTGTATATATATATATAGTACATAAAGTACAATTCTCTCAAGTAAACAGGAGAAATTTGACTAGAATGATCTTTGGATTGCCTGGAGTTATTGCTTCTCTTTGACAGTAAACCAAAAAATGAAGTATGGTTATGAAGTATATTTATAGTGTGTGTGTGTTGATACATATTATGTGTATAACACGGAGAGAAAGAGAGAATATGTACTGGGTCTTTGTGTAGTCTAATGTTTAACTGATTCTATTGTATTTCAGTTTTTAAAGTGCTGGTCACAGTCCACTAAATTTTTTACACCACTCATCCGTGAGCCATGACTCACAATTTGAAAACTCGAGACTAGATGATTTCTTTCTATCCATTTTAATATGAGCCCAAGAGAGGCTTATTCTCACTCCATACTTGATGTTTCAACATAAATCTTATGGGTTTACATAAAGTACAATTCTCTCAAGTAAACAGGAGAAATTTGACTAGAATCATCTTCAGATTGCCTGGGGTTATCGCTTCTCTTTGACAGTAAGCCAAAAAAATGAAGCATGGTTATGAAGTCTGATGGCTTGAGTTGAATTCTGGCTCTGCCTCTGGCTGGCTGTCTCACCTGCCTTAGTTTCTTCATCTGTGTAACAGAAATAATAATAATAATAAATAATAGTAAAAGTAGTAGTATCGGTAGTATCCGCCTCCTGAGTAACCAGGTAAGACAACACAGGCTTGGGACATAGTTCTGTTCAGTTCAGTCACTCAGTCGTGTCGACTCTTTGCGACCCTATGAATTGCAGCACGCCAGACCTCCCTGTCCATCACCAACTCCCAGAGTTCACTCAGACTCACGTCCATCGAGTCGGTGATGCCATCCAGCCATCTCATCCTTGGTCATACCCTTCTCCTCCTGCCCCCAATCCCTCCCAGCATCAAAGTCTTTTCCAATGAGTCAGCCTTCGCATGAGGTGGCCAAAGTACTGAAGTTTCAGCCTTAGCATCATTTCCTTCCAAAGAAATCCCAGGGCTGATCTCCTTCAGAATGGACTGGTTGGATCTCCTTGTAGCCCCCAAATATTGGCAACTGTATTATTTATTATTTTTGAATATTCGGTGGTGTTGTCTTGCAGCGGAGACCTGAAGACAGCTTAGCCATAGGCAACACTAAACTAAGGAAAGAAACTGCAGGCAGTAAGTTGGCATCTTTGGAAGGTTTCCCATTGGACCTGCCTTACCCTGGACAGACACTAGAGGGTGCTCCATGCTCAGAAAGCCACATATTTCCAGTGGCTCTGCCAGTGATGGCTTGCAGGAAGCTAACTTTCCCTTTGAGTCTGGTGATTAACTGTGAAGGAGCTGCACTGGTTCTAAAGCAAAGAACTTTGGAGGAATTAGGAGGCACCGCAGTCAGTTGTATCGGGCAGAAATTTAGCTCCCTCAGAATTTCACCAATTGGCTTTTAGCTGGGCTGTGACTTTCTGGAAGACCGGGGCAGCATCTTACTCAACCACAAGCCCCAGGATCTAACACACATAGCATCTGAAATATTGTGATCACTTTGTAAATATCAGGGCTTCTCTTGTGGCTCAGATGGTAGAGAATCTACCTGCAAAGCAGGAGCCCTGAGTTTGATCCCTGGGTCAGGAAGATCCCCTGGAGAAGGGAATGGCTACCCACTCCAGTATTCCTGCCTGGAGAGTTCCTTGGACAGAGGAGCTGGTGGGCTACAGTACATGGGGTTGCAAAGAGTCATACACAACTGACTGACTAACACTTTCACACTTTGTAAATATCTGAAAAGACCTGAAAGTGAAAGTGAAGTCGCTCAGAATAATTATAATTACAAATTGGCAAGTGCTGGTATGCATGATCACTGAGCATTTTGAAAGCCTCCAGAAGGCTGTGACTGGGGCAGGTTAGCTGGAATAGCTTCTTTAAATTCGGGAGTCCTGCTCCTCTCTAGAGTACAAAGAAATTCTCTTCCACATTTGGCTTTTGATATTCAAAAACAGCTTTGTGCTCCATTTCCTTCACAGCTTTCATGTGGAGTGATTTCCAGGTTTCTTACCAAGTTGATCACTCCCTGCAGAATTGTAAGAAGCAAATAATAGTTTAGGGTCTACTGGGTTCAGTAACCTCCTGTTATTCTATACATCATTTAATTATATCTATCTCATTTAATTTTCACAACAGTCCTGTGAGACTAAGGTTATTATCCACACTCTACAGGATATCCTACTCTTAGGATATGGCAGGATTTCATAACTAGCCCAGGTTAACACTGTTAGGGAATGGCAGGACCAGTGCTTGAACCCTGATAATCTAGCTTCAAAAGATGCTCCTCAGGGAATTCCCTGGTGGTCTGCTGGTTAAGACTTGGCACTTTCACTGCTGTGGGCCTGGTTTTGATCCCTGGTCAAGGAACTAAGATCCCACAAGCAGCATGGTATGGCCAAAAAAAAAAAAAAAATGTTCTTTACATTGTGAATCAAGCAGTGTGGGCTGGCAAAAGGACAGATGTATATAGATCAGTGGACTAGAATTGAGAGTCTAGAAATAAACCCATATATCTGTGATCAAGGTGTCCAGGCAATTCAGTGAAGAAAGAGCCTTTTTTTCAACAATGGTGCTGGAACAAGTGGATATCCACCTGTTCAAAGTGCAAAGGAATGAATTTGGATCCCTAAATTCCCCACTCATTCTATAAAAATTAGCTCAAAATGGGTCCAAAACCTAAACATAAGCGCTAAAGTATAAAATGCTTAGGAGACACAGGTGTAACTATTTTTTATTAGGCAGTGGTTTCTAGATATTACACCAAAAGCACAAGAAGAAAAAAATAAACTGGGCTTAATCAGAATTTAAAACCTGTGTGGATTGAGGCACTATCAAGAAAGTTAGAAGACAAGCCTCAGCGTGGAAAACAATATTTGTTAATCATAGCTCTGATAAGGGTCTTGTATTCAGAATATATGAAGAGCTCTTACAATGTAACAGTGAAAAGACAAATAACCCAATTTAAGATTGGGCAAATGATTAGAATAGACATTTCTCCATAGAAGATACACAAATGGCCAATAAGCATATGAAAAGACAGTATCCTTAGTCATCAGGGAAAGGCAGATCACAACAGTGAGATGCTACTTCAAACTCAGAAGCATGGCTCTAATCAGAAAGACAATAAGCGGCTAGCAAGGACGCAGGGAAACTGGAACCCTCATGTACTGCTAGTGGGAACACAAAATGGTAGAAAAGAAAGAAAGTGAAGTCGCTCAGTCGTGTCCGACTCTTTGCGACCCCACGGACTGTAGCCTACCAGGCTCCTCTGTCTGTGGAAAACAATTTAACATGTTCTCAAATGGGTGCTGGAAGACCCAGGAATTCCACTCCTAGGTGTATGCCTTGGAGACTGAAAACATACGATTTATATGAAGATTTGTATATGAATGTTCATAGCAGCATGATTCATAATAGCCAGAAAGTGGGAACAACTCCCATGTCTATCAACTGATGACTAGATAAACACAACATGGAATATCATGCGAAGGGGTATATAATTCTACCATGAAAAGGAATAAAGTGCAGATACATGGATGGATGAACCTTGAAAGAAGTAAAAGAACGCTGTCCCAGAAGCCAGATGCCATGTATTGTGTGATTTTGTTATATTAAATGACCAGATAGGCAAATCCATTGAGATTTGTGATTTCCAGGGGCGAAAGAGAGGCAGCACTGGGGAGTGACTGCTAATGGGCACAGCATTTCTTCAGGGGGATGATGAAAATGTTTTTAAATTAGATAGTGGTGATGGTTGAACAACCTTGTGAATATACTGAAAATCACTGAATTTTACACTTTAAAAATGGTGGATTTCATGGTATATAAATGATATCTGAATATCCAAAAAAGAGAAAAGTTTATATTCTCATCTCTAACTCAGTTGTACTCAAACATTCTGGTCACAAAACCCCTCTATATTCTTAACAACTATTGCGGGCCCCCAAGAGCTTTTGTTTATGGGTTTTGTTTTCAGTTTTGTTTATGTGTTTATGTTAAATACCCATTGACATTCACCATTAAAACTGAGAAAATTTCAAACATTTGTGAATTTATCTAAGGTAGCATTAATAAACCATATACATGTTACATGTTTTTTGAAAAATATATTTTCTGAACCAAAAAAATTAGCAAGAAGAGTGGCATTGTTTTTGCATTTCTGCAAATCTCTAATATCTAGCTTAATATAAACCAGGCAGATTCTCATATCTGTTTCTGCATTCAATCTATTTTAATATGTTGTTTGGGTTGAAATACATGAAAAAAACCCTCCAATTTCACAGATATGTAGTTGGGAGGAGGAGTATTTTATAGCCTTTTAAATAATTGTAGTTATTTTTCTTAGATATCATACCCAAACTGGTCAAGCAGTAGTTTCTTGGAGGTCAGTTGCAATGTGGAATCTGAAATCATATCCACAAACTTTTCATTCTGTTACATTAAAATGCTGACACATTTCATGATTCAATACCAAAATTGCACATTCATTGATATCAACACCAAGCTCATTAGAAAAGTCTAGGTTTGAGGAAGCTATAAGCTCTGGGTGGTAGATCTAAATTTTCCAAAATATCAATATTTGTTTTAAAATTTGAATCTCATAATTAGCAATGAAAACTGCCAGTTGTTTTCCTTAAAAAAGAAAGCTCCCTTTCTTTAAAAAAAAAAAAAGAAAGAAAGAAAAAATCAATGCTTTCCTGGTGTCTCAGTGGTAAAGAATCTGCCTGCCAATGATCCCTGATCTGGGAAGATCCCACATGCCTGCGCACCACAACTATTGAGCCTGTGCTCTAGGGCCCAGGAGCCCTAGAGCCCGTGCCCACGTGCCCTAGAGCCCGTGCTCTGCAGCAAGAGAAGCCACGACAAAGAGCTGCCCTCTCACTGCAAATAGAGTGTAGCCCCCACTTCCCACAACTAGGGAAAAGTCCGTAAAACAGTGAAGACCCAGCACAGCCAAAAAATAAAATACAGGTAAATAAAATTATTTCAAATATCTATCAATACCCAGGTCTAAATTAGCATAGATTTATTTTTCTGTCAGTTACTCTTTCAAGGAAAAATGGTGTCCCTTTTTTTAAAAGCAGCTAGGTTAGCTCACCAGAGAAGGCAATGGCACCCCACTCCAGTGTTCTTGCCTGGAGAATCCCCCAGGGATGAGGGAGCCTGGTAGGTTGCAGTCCATGGGGTCGCTGAGTGTCGGACATGACTGAGCGAGTTCACTTTCACTTTTCACTTTCATGCATTGGAGAAGGAAATGGCAACCCACTCCAGTGTTCTTGCCTGAAGAATCCCAGGGACGGCAGAGCCTGGTGAGCTGCCGTCTATGGGGTCGCACAGAGTCGGACACGACTGAAGCGACTTAGCAGGTTAGCGCACAGACTGAAACAAGTGCTTTTCCTCAAGACCACCACTCTCCTGTGTGCAGAAGTACAACTACTTTTCATGTTCTCAGGGGATTGAGTTTTAATAAACCTACTCATTTTTATTGCTTCATCAAGCACATCCTTAAATGAAACTGGCTTTGGTTCTGTCTTGTTCTTACTGTCAGTTTGTGGTGGTGAAGAACGCATGACTTCCTGTATAATTTGGTGCCATGGCAGCTTTACCATCGTTGTAAGTGATGTCGATGTCAGTGTGGGGAGAAGACAATTTATGACTCACTGTTTGACTTCATGAGCCCCCAGAAGTGTCTAGAGTCCCCCAGGAGCCTTCGGACTAGACTTTGAGAACCACTGCTCTTGTTCATTCTTTCATTCAAACATTTTAATGGAACACTTGGTATGTGCTAGGCCCTAGGGCCACAGAGGGACACAAGCCAAGGCCTTGCATTCTCACGGGGAGACCCATAAATAAACAAGAAATTTTCAGGTGATGGTAACACAAACATGAAAGAGTATCACTGAGGAAGGGGACAATACTAGACAAGTGAAGGAAGACCTCTCTGGGGTGACACATGAGTGGTGACCTAATTGCTGATGAGTGTCTGGGTGTCCTTGTCAGAATGCAGTGCTCGGGGGCAGGAGACGTGGCGCTTGCACCGCTCTCGCCCTACAGAGTAAAGCCATCGCCCTCTGCGTCTGCACATCACACCGTACGAAGAACGCATCCCATCCAAGACACTGGGTTGGAAAGGACCAAAAACCTGTGTTCTGATCCCATCGTTTTCTTTTGCCAGGGATCAAACCCATCCTCCTACAGTGGAAGCTGGAAGCACGGAGTCAACCTCTGGACCGCCAGGGAAGCCTGCTGTTCCCATCTTCATCAGACTCTTCTCTTCACCTCTTTGAGCTTCAAATTCCAAGTCCTTACTTGAAAATAGCATGGTAGTAACTCCCCAGCCCACCTTATTACCATATGGTGGTAGTAGTTGTTTAGTTGCTAAACTGTGTCTGACTCTTTGTGATTCCATGGACTGTAGCCTGCCAGGCTCCTCTGTCCATGAAGTTTCCCAGGAAAGAATACCGGCTGCTGTGGCTGCTAAGTCGCTTCAGTCGTGTCTGACTCTTTGCAACACCATGGACTGCAGCCTACCAGGCTCCTCTGTCCATGGGATTTTCCAGGCGAGAGTACTGGAGTGGGTTGCCAGTGCCATCTCCTCTCCAGGGGATCTTTCCAACACAGGAATCAAACCCAAGTCTTTTGGATTTCCTGCTTGGCAGGAAATCTTCCCAGGCTTTCCTGGGAAGCCACACCTTGGTAAGAGTGGAATTCAAATGAAGTAAGAATGTACTGGACAGTTCTTTATCCAGTATATTGAATAAATGTGTTACCTACTCAGTCAGACTCATTTACCTTCGCCTGCAAGAAGTGGGGCTGCAGGTTCTAACCCTGAGCACAGGTCAGCTCAGTCAGCTCCTTCCCCAGTGGCCTCTCCTTTTTCTCAGGAATCTTCGTTGAGTCATATCCCTTCTATTCCAAATGGGGATTTTTTAAAAAAATATTTACTTTTATTTACTTATTTGTTTGGCTGCACTGGGTCTTAGTTGTGGCATGAGAGCTTGTAGCTGTGGCATGTGGAATCTAGTTCCCTGACCAGGGATTGAACTGGAGCGCCCTGCATTGGGAGCAAGGAGTCTTAACCACTGGACCACCAGGGAAGTCCCCAAATGGGGATTCTTTCTTTGGAGAGAATCTGATAAAAGACCTGACATCAATCCTAATTTTTGAAAACACCTTATTCCTTTCTACAGGCTCTCCCATTCTTCTTCCTTTTCTAGCTTGTTGAAACTTTATAAAAATTTGCCTGCTAAGTCAGTAGATTTGTATTGCTAACAAGCCTGTCTTCTATGTTTTTATTCAAGTTATGGAATAAAATGCCAAGCCTTGCACAGGACACCTAAGAACCTCCCCAGCAACACACATGTACACACACACACACACACAGACACACACACCCTTCATCTTCCAGATTGCTACTGAGCTGGTGTTCTGTTGTTTTACCAACCTCACATTATTATGTGGCCACATGTCATATCTCTGGGCTTTCCCAGTGGAGCAGTGGTAAAGAGTGGTAAAGAGCTCCTGCAGGAGCCATAGGAGATGCGAGTTCGATTCCTGTATCAGGAAGATCCCCTGGAGGAGGGCAGGGAGACCCACTCCAGTATTGTCTGGAGAATCCCATGGACATAGGACCCTGGTGGGCTACAGTCCATAGGACCACAAAGAGTTGGACACGACTGAAGTGACCTAGCACACATGCACACGTCTATGTCCAGCTGGTTCCCTGGCTGTGTATATTTGGCTGCCTTGCAAACAAGGTCTCCTGCAGATTGCTCTCCCAAGGGCTTCTCTTAGGTTAAGCAATACATGTGACTCTATGAAGATACGCTGTTTACCTGGGATCTTAGTGTTTAACTCACTTCATTTTGCACAGAGCGAATGGAGGTGCGGAGCCACATAGGGACTAAAAGCTGAGAATACTAAATAAAACTTTTTACTCATTGCGTAGCCATTCCGCCCAAGGAAAGCGGAGAGCCGGGAAGCAGAGGGTGGGATGAAGTGGGGAGGAGCTGGAGACCCCACCTGGCAACCTGCAGGGCTGAAGAGCGGTCAGTAAGCTCGCTCCACAGGATTAACCTCTTCAGGTCCGCACCGGGGGCCGCGCGGGTGATGCCTGGAGGGGGACAAGAAGCGGCTGCCACCAGAGTGTCCCTCAGACGAAGAGCAAGTAGAGTTTGGCCCAGAGGCTCGGGTTCATCCCAGGGGCGTCCGAGGCCCAGACGCCCGGCGCCTTAAGCAGGGCGGGGTGGGCTACTCCAAGGCCCCAAACCGAATGGAGAGCTACGCGCAAAGTGAGGCTCCGAGGAGGCGCGCGGTGGCGGTTCTTTCCCAAGGCAGGGAGAATCCTTAGCTCTGACCCCTTTTGGTCAGGAGCTGAGAGAGCGAGGGGGGCGATGCCGCGTTACCCAGGGGACCCAGGCCGGCAGAGGTCCCGAGGTGCCCCCGCTTCTTCAGGCGCTGCGTTGTTCCGAGAAAGGCGGCGTGGTCCGCGGGGCTTCTGCCTGTGCAGTGAGCGCCCTTCAGTTCAGCTCAGTTCAGTCGCTCAGTCGTGTCCGACTTTTTGCGACCCCATGGACTGCAGTACGCCAGGCCTCCCTGTCCAGCGCCCTTCGGGTGGTTCCAACCGCAGGCTCCGGGAGCTGAGCCGCTGGCCTCCGTCCCTTGGGCGGCCGGCAGGGGGCGGTGTTTGGCCACAGGTGAGCAGACCCAGCCGGACACTGAATGTGGTTCCGGTCCTCTAGTTGGGTCTTGCCACTACCGGCCTGTCTGGACTTGTTCACCGACCATTATCTGAGTTCTTGGCTACCCATATCCCACATCTTTCCTAGTTCTCTCAGGCTGCCCCCGCCCCAAGTAATAATGCCTGCACCCCTCCAGAAACTTTTTTTTTTTTCCCCAGAAACATAACACTCACTCCACGGATAATTCTTCTTGGTCTCATGTCAGTGGTCTAAATTAGAGGAGGTGGCCTGGTTCAACTTCCTGATCTGCCAATTGTCAGTTGTGTGACCTTGGACAAATTACTTTACCTCTCTGGGTCAAGTTTCTCATCCTCAAAAACAGACTAAAAACAACAGTAATAGCTGTTGTGCAATCTGCCAANACTCCACGGATAATTCTTCTTGGTCTCATGTCAGTGGTCTAAATTAGAGGAGGTGGCCTGGTTCAACTTCCTGATCTGCCAATTGTCAGTTGTGTGACCTTGGACAAATTACTTTACCTCTCTGGGTCAAGTTTCTCATCCTCAAAAACAGACTAAAAACAACAGTAATAGCTGTTGTGCAATCTGCCAATGACTTATATGCCATGTTGTTGTTCAGTCACTAAGTTGTGTCCGACTCTTTTTTTTTTTTTTTTTTCCATGTGTCCGACTCTTTGCGACCCCACGGACTGCAGCATACCAGGCTTCCCTGCCCTTCACCATCTCCCAGAGCTTGCTCAAGCTCATGTCCACTGAGTTGGTGATGCCATCCAACCATCTTGTCCTTTGTCATCCCCTTCTTCTCCTGCCTTCAGTCTTTCCCAGCATCAGGGTCTTTTCTAATGAGTCAGCTCTTCGCATCAGGTGGCCAAAGTATTGGAGCTTCTGCTTCAGCATCAGTCCTTCCAACGAATTCTAACCATCAATTTCCTTTAGGATTGACTAGTTTGATCTCCTTGCAGGCCAGGGGACTCTCAAGAGTCTTCTCCAGCATCACAATTCAAAAGCATCAATTCTTCAGCGTTCAGCCTTCTTTATGATCCACTTCTCACATCCATACATGACTACTGGAAAAACCATAGCTTGGACTGTACAGACCTGTGTTGACAAAGTAATGTCTCTGCCTTTTAATATGCTATCTCAGTTTGTCGTAGCTTTTCTTCCAAGGAGCAAGCATCTTTAAATTTCATGGCTGCAGTCACTGTCTGCAGTGATTTTGGAGCCCAAGAAAATATAAAATCTGTCACTGCTTTCATTGTTTCCCCATCTATTTGCCATGAAGTGATGGGGTCAGATGCCAACTTTTTCACTCTCCTCTTTCACTTTCATCAGGAGGCATTAGTTCCTCTTCACTTTCTGCCATAAGGGTGGTGACATCTGCATATCTGAGGTTATTGATATTTCTCCCACAATCTTGATTCCAGCTTGTGTTTCATCCAGCCTGGAATTTCGCATGATATACTCTGCGTATAAGTTAAATAAGCAGGGTGACAGTATACAGCCTTGGTGTACTCCTTTTCCAATTTGGAACCAGTCCATTGTTTCATGTCTGGTTCTAACTGCTGCTTCTTGACCTGCATACAGGTTTCTCAGGAGACAAGGTGGTCTGGTATTCACATCTCTCTATACAAGGCTTTGGCGTAGTCAATAAAGCAGAAGTTGATGTTTTTCTGGAACTCTCTTGCTTTTTCTGTGATCCAATGGATGTTGGCAATTTGATCTCTGGTTCCTCTGCTTTTTCTAAATCCAGCTTAAACATCTGGATGTTCATGATTCACATATTGTTGAAGTCTGGCTTGGAGAATTTTGAGCATTACTTTGCTAGTGTGTGAAATGAGTGCAATCATGCAGTAATTTGAACATTCTTTGGCATTGCCTTTCTTTGGGATTAGAATGAAAACTGACCTTTTCCAGTCCTGTGGCCACTGCTGAGTTTTCCAAGTTTGCTGGCATATTGAGTGCAGCACTTTCACAGCATCATCTTTTAGGATCTGAAATAGCTCATCTGGTATCCCATCACCTCCACTAGCTTTGTTTATAGTGATGCTTCCTAAGGCCCACTTAACTTCACACTCCAGAATGTCTGGCTATAGGTGAGTGATCACACCATTGTGGTTATCTGGGTCAAGAAGATCTTTTTTGTATAGTTCTTCTGTGTATTCTTGCCACCTCTTCTTAATCTCTTCTGCTTCTGTTAGGTCCATACCATTTCTGTCCTTTATTGTGCTCATCTTTGCATGAAATGTTTCCTCAGTAGCTCTAATTTTCTTGAAGAGATCTCTAGTCTTTCCCATTCTATTGTTTTCCTCTATTTATTTGCATTGTTCACTGAGGAAGGCTTTCTTATCTCTCCTTGCTATTCTTTGGAACTCTGCATTTAGATGGGTAATTTTTCCTTTTCTCCTTTGCCTTTTGCCTCTCTTCTTTTCTCAGCTATTTGTAAAGTCCCCTCAGACAACTATTTTGCCTTTTTGCATTTCTTTTTCTTGCCATATGCTATGTATATTATCAGCTCGGGGATTAAGATGAGAAATTGTGATTCTGCGAGGAAGCTACAGGAGTAGCAGAGCCAACATCTGAACCCAAATCTGGCCCTTTCTACCATGTTACCCTGCCTTGCAGGGCTGCAATGAGAATTCAAATATGAAAATTATTATTATTTTCAAGTAATTCAACAAATTCAAATGTGAAAATATTATTATTTTTTTCTGACAGTTTGGCCTGGATCCTGGTGGGTTTTCTCTCTTACTAAGAAGGAAAGTAGGGAAAGGCATTTTTCAAGTGTTAGACATGTCCCAGTTAGAGGGCTTGTGAAACCAAGCCCACTCAAATACGAGTTCCAGAAGGATGGGGCCCTCATCTATCTTGCTCACTGCTCTGAGTCTGTTCTCAACATACTTCCTGATGCATAGTAAATGCACAATAAATGTGAAGAAATACAAGAAGTTGTATACTTCCCACATTCATTCCAAGACAGATCCTGACGTGGAGCCATTTTTCACACCAACCATTCAATTACCAGGTAAGTGACACTAATTACTAGCTCTAATGGCCACTGTCTAATTTAATTAAAGAGGATTATTGGATCTCCTGAAACTCCTGTCATCCTCCCCTTATCTAAGTCATGGGGATTTAATAAGTCTTCTTATTAGTGTGTTCACAAGAGAAATTAAGTGAATCAGCTTCATGATTCACCTTAGTGACTTACAACACTGAGAACAGGTGTGGGGAAATGACACGTGATAAACTGAAGTCTCTGAGAAAGTGTGGTGGGCTTGTGGCTCCCAGTGTCCCAGGAATACTCTCCCAGGTGGCTCCAGGCTTTGAGCCACCCTCCACCCTCAGCCTGGTCTCCATCCTCACTCCGCTTCAACAGTCTACTTGCCTGGCCCAAAGCATTTTTGAGGAACTTCATGCTCTTGTGGCTGATCAGGCCCTTAGGCCTCAAGTACCAAATCCTAGGACAGATCTGTGAATACTGACCAACAAGATGGCAACAGCAAGTGGGGCGAGCAGAGGTAGACATCATTCCAAAATCAGGCACAGGGGACTTCACTGATCTTAGTCCAGTGGTTACAAATCTGCCTTCCAGTGTAAGGGATGCGGGTTCAATTCCTGGTTGGGGAACTAAGATCCCACGTGCCACAGGGCAACAGAGCCCGTGTGCTACAACTACTGAGCCCAGGCACCTCAAGTAGAGAGTCCATGTGCCGATCATGCCTGCTGCAACCAAGAACCCCTCTCATGATGCAGCCAAAAATACATAAATAAGTATTTTAAAAATATAAACAAATAGTCACAGACTCTGAGAAGGAAATTGGAAAGTAAAACAAGTTGTCTACACTGACTCTGTTAAATTTCATTTAAAAAAAAGAAAACCAGGGACTTCCCTAGTGGTCCAGAGATTAGGAATCACTTCCAATATAGGGGACACAAGTTCAATCCCTGGTCAGGGAACTAAGATCCCACATGCTGCAAAGCAACTAAGCCCATAAATGCCAGCAACTAAGACCTGATGCAGCCAAAAATTAATACAAAGAAATAAATTTTAAACAACAACATAGAATAATCAAAATCCGTAGGACTTTCTGGCAGTGATATAGGAGAAAAAACAAAGACCTGGATTTGAGTCATGAATCAAATTAGCCTCTCACCTCCAGGTATCTCAGCTTTAAATGAAGGCATGTGATATATAGTCAGAAATATACATTTGGTCTTCTGGCACAAAGCTCCTAAATCTTTTGGAATTTCCTGTAATGAGAGCAAGAAAGAGACTATTTGTTATGTTAATGAGGTGACTTTTGGTCTTCACTCTAGGATGGGGCTGATTGCCAACAGAGCCAACCATTGGATTAGAGGCTTGGACTTTTCAGTCCCATCCCCCAACCTCTAGGAAGGGGAGAGGGGTTTGAGATTGAATTCAATCAGCAGTACTGAATCAGTCTTGCCTGTGTAATGAAGGCCTCCATAAAAACCCCAAAAAGACTGGGTTCAGAGAGCTTCCAGGTTGGTGACCATGTGGAGATGCGAGGAGAATGGCATGTTCAGAGTGCTGTGCCCTTTCCCTACGCTGTCCTCTGGCTGTTCCTGAGTTCTATCCTTTTGTGATAAACCTGTGATCTAGTAGGTAAAGTGCTTCTTTGAGTTCTGTGCTGCTGCTGCTAAGTTGCCTCAGTGTCCGACTCTGCTAAGTGTCCGACTCTGTGTGACCCCATAGACGGAAGCCCACCAGGCTCCCCAGTCCCTGGGATTCTCCAGGCAAGAGCACTGGAGTGGGTTGCCATTTCCTTCTCCAATGCATGAAAGTGAAAAGTGAAAGGGAAGTCACTCAGTCGTGTCCAACTCTTAGCAACCCCATGGACTGCAGCCCACCAGGCTCCTCTATCCATGGGATTTTCTAGGCAAGAGTACTGGAGTAGGGTGCCATTGCCTTCTCTGTTGAGTTCTGTGAGCCACTCTCAAAAGTTAATTGAACACAAAGGGAGAGTCATGTAAACCACTGAGTAATAAACTGTGGGTCAGAGACACAGGTGACAACCTGGGTTTACAACTTTTGTCTGAGTTGTGGAGGATCTTGGTGTGAACCCCTAACTGTGGAATCTCTTGCTATCTCCAAGTTCAGTTCAGTCGCTCAGTTGTGTCCAACTCTTTGCAACCTCATGGACTGCAGCACACCAGGCTTTTCTGTCCATCACCAACTCCCAGAACTTGCTCAAATTCATGTCCATTGAGTCGGTGATGCCTTCCAACCACCTCATCCTCCATTGTCCCCTTTTCCTCCTGCCCTCAATCTTTTCCAGCATCTGGGTCTTTTCCAATGAGTCAGTTCTTTGCATCAGGTGGCCAAAGTATTGGAGTTTCAGCTTCAGCATCAGTTCTTCCAGTGAATATTCAGGACTGATTTCCTTTAGGATGGACTGGTTGGATCTCCTTGCAGTCCAAGGGACTCCAAGTACAGAGTGTCAGAATTCAGTTGAATGCTAGATCACCCAGCTGGTATCCTGAGAACTGCTTGGTTGAATGGGGGAAATTCCACACACACAATTGGAATTGGGTTCAGAATTCAAAATAGGGCAGTATTTTCTCCGTATTTTCTTCCTACTTCTCTGAACTTCCTTTTATTTCAGTCATTAAGTCTTCTTCTTTTGCTCTCTCCTTAACCTTTGGTAGATTCCATCCCCAGCCTTCTTGCTTCCCCTACACCCTCTCATTGCAAAGTGTTGCTGTTGTTCAGTTTCAAGTCATGCCTCACTCTTTGTGACCCTATGGATTGCAGTGAGACAGGCTTCCCTGTCCTTCACTATCTCCCGGAGTTTTCCCAGACTCATATCCATTGAGTTGGTGTCCAACCATTTCACCCTCTGTCACTCCCTTCTCCTCCTGCCCTCAATCTTTCCCAGCTCAGAGCCTTTTCCAATGAATTGGCTCTTCACACCAGGTGGCCAAAGTATTGGAGCTTCAGCTTCAGCATCAGTCTTTCTAATGAATATTCAGAGTTGATTTCCTTTAGAATTGACTAGTTTGATCTCCTTGCAGTCCAAGGGACTCTCAAGACTCTTCTCCAGCACCACAGTTCGAAAGCATCAATTCTTTGGTACTCAGCCTTCTTTATGGTCCAACTCTCACATCCATACATGGCTACTGGAAAAACCATGTGTGTGTGAGTCGCTCAGTCGTGTCTGACTCTTTGCAACCCCATGGACTGTAGTCAGCCATGGGATCTCCTAGGCAAGAATACTGGAGTGGGTTGCCATTTCCTTCTCCAGGGGATCTTCTCTACCCAGGGATCGAACCGGGGTCTTCTACACTGTAGACAGATTCTTTACCATCTGAACCACCAGGAAAGCCCAGATAAACCATAGCTTTGACTATACAGACCTTTGAAGGCAAAGTGATGTCTCTACTTTTTAATATGCTGTCTAGGTTTGTCACAGCTTTCCTTCCAAAGAGCGAGCATCTTTTAATTTCTTTGCTGCAGTCATCATCCGCAGTCATTTCGGAACCCAAGAAAATAAAATCTGTCACTGTTTCCACTTTTTCCCTTTCTGTTTGCCATGAAGTGATGGGACTGAAGCCATGATCTGTTTTTGAATGTTGAGTTTTAACCCAGCTTTTTCACTCTCCTCTTTCACCCTCAAGAGGCTCTTTATTTATTTATTTTTTTCAAGAGGCTCTTTAGTTCCTCTTCATTTTCTGTCATTAGAGTGGTATCATCTACATACCTGAGGCTGTTGATTGTTCTCCCAGCAATCTTGATTCTAGCTTGTAATTCATCCAGCCTGGCATTTCATATGATGTACCCTGCATATAAGTTAAATAAGCAAGGTGACAATATATAGCCTTGATGTACTCTTTTCCCTATTTGGGACCAGTCTGTGATTCCATGTCCGGTTCTAACTGTTGCTTCTTGACCTGCATACAGGTTTCTTCGGAGGAAGTCTTATTCATTCTTGGATCTAATCAATACCTATATGAGGTGATTCCAAGATTTATTACCGGTCTTGTCTTCAATATTAAAAAAATAAAAAATAAAAAAGAACTTTGGCCCATGCCTCCATCTTTGACCAATCAACTGTACTTGACTGGTGGTGTCTATGAACAGAACTATTAGCGTCACAGAGGCGGAGTAGGCAAAGGAGGTTTATTGGGGGAAGTCTAGAGTAGAGTGCTGGACAGACAACACTTACAGCTACCAGTTGAGGACCTTCAGATTCGAATACTCCTACTGATATTTCCTATCTTCCCCTAGAAACCCGAATATCCTCCTGTTCTTCTAACCTTGGTAAATGGAGCCACCATCCACCAAGTCACCCCAGATTCAGCACTGAGTGTCATTCTAGAATTCTCTTTCTCTATCGCCAACCCCAATACCTCTAATCACTCACCAAGTCTGATTCTACCTTCTGAATACTTCCTTCTCCATCCTACTGCCACTTTCTGAGCTCAGGCCCTCCTCCTCCATCTGACCTACTGCAATAATTTCTTAGTTGGTTGCTGCTCCTAGTCTTGCCCCCTACCCATTCAACTCTCCTTATTGATAGCCTTTGTTTTCCTGAATGAAATAGATTCTTTTCTAATTACATTAAAAGTGTATGGGGACTTACTTGGTGGTTACTTACTCCAGTGGTTAAGACTTTGCCTTCCAGTATAAGAGTTACGGATTCGATTCCTGATTGGGGAGTTAAAATCTCACATGCCTCTCAGCCAAAAAACCAAAACATAAAAAAGAGGCAGTACTGTAACAAATTCAATAAAACCTTTAGAAATAGTCCACATTAAAAAAAGAAAACTTTAAAAAATTGTTTTTAAAGTATGATCATTTAAAGTACCAGTCAATACAGAATAATGTAAACATTGCCTGAAATTTGACTGCCGTAAGATAACTATGCTATTATGTTGGTAATTATTATTTTTTGCATTTCTTTATTCCAAAATCACTGGAGATGGTGACTGCAGCCATGAAATTAAAAGACGCTTAATCCTTGGAAGGAAAGTTATGACCAACCTAGACAGCATATTGAAAAGCAGAGACATTACTTTGCCAACAAAGGTCCGTCTAGTCAAGGCTATGGTGTTTCCAGTGGTCATGTATGGATGTGAGAGTTGGACTGTGAAGAAAGCTAAGCACCGAAGAACTGATGCTTTTGAACTGTGGTGTTGGAGAAGACTCTTGAGAGTCCCTTGGACTGCAAGGAGATCCAACCAGTCCATTCTAAGGAGATCAGTCCTGGGTATTCTTTGCAAGGACTGATGCTAAAGGTGAAATTCCAGTACTTTGGCCACCTGATGTGAAGAGTTGACTCACTGGAAAAGACCCTGATGCTGGGAGGGACTGGGAGCAGGAGGAGAAGGGGACGACAGAGGATGAGATTTCTGGATGGCATCACCGACCTGATGGACGTGAGTCTGAGTGAACTCCGGGAGTTGGCAATGGACAGGCGTGCTGCGATTCATTGGGTCGCAAAGAGTTGGACACAACTGAACGACTGAACTGGCTGATTCATTTAAATATATATTCAATACTTTTGATCTAAGAGACATATATGTATATAATTTGTGAGATGTATATGTCACAGGCCACATCCTGCCTTGAACACTATGCTTTATAAACAGGGAATTGTTTATAGTCTCCTGGCACATACCATGTTGTTCCATCTCTCTGTCTTTGTGTCCTAAACCCTAAACCCTGTGCTAGGTTCCTAGGGCTAAAGTAACAAAGCACCACAAACTGGGTGCCTTGAAAGAATAGAAATTTATTCTCTTATAATCCTGAAAGCTGCAAGTCTTAAATCAAGGTGTTGGCAGAGCCATCATTCTTCCAAAACCTCCAGGAAAGAATCTTTCCTGGCCTCTTTCAGCTCCTGTGTGGCCCCAGGCGTTCCTCGGCTTGTATGGCATAATGCAGTCATTGTCTTTGCCTTCATCAGTCTGTCTTCCCCTGTATCTGTGTCCATGTCCTCACAGGGTATTTACCCTGTGTGTCTTGTCAATGTGTCCAAATTTCCCTCCTTTCAAGAGGCTCCCTTACTCTAGCATGATCTCAGCTTAACTAAGCACAGCTACAATGACTGTTTCCAAATAAGATCATACTCTGAAGCACTGAGGGTTAGGACTTCAATATTTCTCTTCAGGTCAGTTCAGTCACTCAGTCGTGTCAGACTCTTTGCAACCCCATGAATCGCAGCACGGCAGGCCTCCCTGTCCATCACCATCTCCTGGAGTTCACTCAAACTCACGTCCATCAGGTTAGTGATGCCATCCAGCCATCTCATCCTCTGTCGTTCCCTTCTCCTCCTGCTCCCAGTCCCTCCCAGCATCAGGGTCTTTTCCAGTGAGTCAACTCTTCACATCAGGTGGCCAAAGTACTGGAATTTCACCTTTAGCATCATTCCTTGCAAAGACACCCAGGGATGATCTCCTTTAGAATGGACTGGTTAGATCTCCTTGTAGTCCAAGGGACTCTCAAGGGTCTTCTCCAACACCACAGTTCAAAAGCATCGATGACACAATTCAGCCTATAACATACCTTTTTCCATATTTTTACCTGAACAACTTCTCTTCAACCTTCATACTTCAGCCGAGGCATTATCTTTCTGAGAAAGTTTCCCCCGAAGCCCCTAGATGAGCCTGTGTGTTTCCACAGTGGCTTTATCAGCANCGATGACACAATTCAGCCTATAACATACCTTTTTCCATATTTTTACCTGAACAACTTCTCTTCAACCTTCATACTTCAGCCGAGGCATTATCTTTCTGAGAAAGTTTCCCCCGAAGCCCCTAGATGAGCCTGTGTGTTTCCACAGTGGCTTTATCAGCATAGCACATTTTATGAGAATTATCTGTAAATGAGTGATTTTCCTTACTTAAACTAGAACCCCCTTGAGAGTAGGGACTATAGCTTCTATCTTTACTTTATACGCCCAACATTTGTCTCTCACATTAATTTGTTCAAGACTAAGTGGACTAGAGGCCCAAAAAATCAGTTAAAGAATAGAAGTTTATTCCTCTGTTCACCAAATGTGAACTTTCTCATTTAGATGGCTCATCTGCATGGCAGCTTGCAGGACAGGAGGAAAGAAACTATGGAAAAACACAAGCCCAGTGTCTTAAAGTTCAGACCCCAAGTGGCTCACCTTACTTGTACTCACATTCCGTTAGAGCTTAGTCACACATGGCCACACTTACTTTAAAAAGGGTCTGGAAATAGGTCTTCAGTGGAGCAGCTATGAATTACTTTTCAACTCTGTTATAGTTCCAAGACCCCTTATCTGCAAGTTCTGGAATCTCAGCAAGTTCTAAAAAATCAAAAGCTTTTACTGCAAACTCATTTGATGGCAAAATCTGACTTGAAATGACATGAGGCATCTATCAAGACAAGTTATAGGCTTTATTTAACTCATCTAGAATGAATATTAATGGGTTTTGTTGCTGAAGTGTCAATATATTTGATTAAGTTGTTTCTCCAGCCCCCAAATGAATTGGCCACAGGTATACATATTTGCCTCCCATCCTGAATCCCCCTCCCTCCTCCCTCTCCACCCTATCCCTCTGAGTTGTCCCAGAGCACTGGCTTTAGGTGCCCTGCTTCATGCATTGAATAGATGGCCACGCAGCATCTTTAGCTGCGGCACTTGGAATCTAGTTCCCTGACCAGGGACCAAACCTAGGCCCCCTGTATTGGAAGCTCCGAGTCTTAGCCATTGGACCACTGGGGAAATCCCTGTTAGTTTGTTTTTATAGGCGTTCATTATCAAGTTGAGAGTATTCCCTTCTACTCCTATTTTTCTGAGAAGCTTTTGCTTAATTATAAAATGGATGTTGAATTTTGTCAAATGTTTTTTCGGCATCAATAAGATCATGCGGTTTATATTCTTTATACTGTTAAGATGGTGGATTACTTGTTTGATTTTTTAATATTGAATCAGTTTCCCATCCCTGAAATAAATTTCTCTTGTTCATGTTGTATATTTCTCTTTATATTTTGCTGAATACTATTTGCTAATATTTTGTTAAAGATTTATGCATTTATATTCCTTAGGGACTTTGATCTATATATAGCTCTGTGTGTGTGTTTGGGTACTGTCTTTATCTTAGTATTAGGGTAATATTAACTTCATAAAATGAATTAGTAAGTAGTCTTCCTCTTCTGTTTTCTGGAAGAGACTATGTAGAATATAATTCTTCTTTAAATGTTTGGTAGAATTCTCCAGTGAAACTATCTAGGCCTGGAAATGGAGGAAATAGGAGGTTTTGACTATAAATTCAGCTTTCTTAATAGTTATAGAATTATTAAAACAAACAACCTCTTTCATACCAGATGAGTTGCAGTAGTTAGTGTTTTTTCAGGAATTGGTCCATTTCATTTAAATTGTCAAATTTATGTGTGTAGAGTTGTTCATACTGTATTTGTTTCCTATGACTGCTGTAACAAATTAATATAACATAATGGCTTAAAACAATAAAAATTTATTATCTCACATTTCTGAAGTCCGGAAATTCAAAACAGTATTAATGAAGCGAAATCGAGGTGTCGGAAAGACTATGCTTCCTCCAGGGAAGCACCCGTTCCTTGCCTTTTCCACCTTCCAGTGGCAGCCAGTATCCTTGCTTGTGGTCACATTGCTTCAACTTCTCCTCCCAGTGTCACGTTACCTTCTCTTCATCCTATGTCAGATCTCCGTCTGCCTCTCTAAGGACACTTGTGATTGCACTTAGGGCCTACCATGGTAATCCCCTCACCTCAAAATCCTTACTTAACCATACTCACATATTTTCTAAACGAGCCAGTATTTTCAGGTTCCTAATATCTTCGTAGGCCATTATTCAGCCTACTACATAGTATCCCTTGATTATTCTTTGCAGGTCTACCGGGGTCTGGAGTGGTATCTCCTGTTTCATTCTTAATATATGTTTCTTCCCTCTTTTAAATTTGTTGATTGTGCTAGAGGTTTATTGATCTTTTTTAATAATCAGCTCCTTGTCACATTGGTTTTCTTTTTCTTTTCAGTTTCCTGTTACCGTCTTCCTTTTTGCTTTCAATTTTATGAATTTGTGCTCTTTATTATTTCCACTTGCTCTGGATTAATTTTACTCTTCCTTTTTT
This sequence comes from Neotragus moschatus, assembly GCA_006410615.1. Taxonomy (NCBI): domain Eukaryota; kingdom Metazoa; phylum Chordata; class Mammalia; order Artiodactyla; family Bovidae; genus Neotragus; species Neotragus moschatus. The sequence goes on along the minus strand of SJYA01002932.1, from coordinate 12,969,870 downwards.
CCCCTAGGTTCTTGAGTTGAGAGCTTTGATTATTGATTTGAGACTTTTCCTCTAATTTTACACTAAAAAAATATTCATTTAGTGTTACAAACTTCTTTCTCAATGATGCTTTAGCCAAATTTTGATACTGTATTTTTATTTTCACTCAGTCCATTATACTTTTAAATTTCACTTGATAATTCCCTTTGACTCATATACTATTTAGAAGTATGTTGTTCAGTTTCCAAGTATTTGGAGATTTTGCTGTTACCTTTTTGTTACTGATTTCTATTTTGGTTCCATTATGGTCAGAGAACATGTTCAGTATGATTTCAATTGTATTAAATTTATTGAAATTTGTTTTATGGCCAATAATATGATTTATCTTGGTATATATTCCACGGACACTCAAAAACAATGAGGATCTGCTGTTATTGCATGGAAGTTTCTGTTAATAGGGCTTCCCAAGTGGTGCTAGCAGTAAAAATACTGCCTGCCAATGCAGGAGACATAAGAGATGTGGGTTCGATCCCTGAGTTGGGAAGATCCCCTGAAGATGGACATGGCAACCCACTCCAGTATTCCAGTATTCTTGCCTTGCCTGGCGGGCTACAGTCCATTGGGTTGCAAAGAGTTAGCAACTTAGCAAGCACGCTTCTGTTGATATCTATTAAGTCCTACTGGTTGATGGTGTTATTGAATTCTTCTTTACTTTTGTTGATTTTCTGTCTAGTTGAAGCCTGTGGATAGGACTTTAAATGAGAAAAATATCTAAAATAGGGGGATAGCAATCAGGCACAGGAAAAGGAAATGACTCACCCAGGTAGTGGGCCAAGGAATAGAACATCCTCACCCAGCTGTTTTTACTTAGGAAAGATACCCTGGGAAAAAAGAATGCAGTTTTTCTCCCCTTTTTACAAGATGCTGTTGAATTCCTTTCTTTTGTAGATGTCCCGCCAGTGGCGTGGAAGCAGTTCAGAGTGGGGAGGAGCATTGTCATGTTGGAATTGGACACCTATACCCTCATCTCTGGCTGGATTTGTGGGTTCACAGCTAAACTCAAGGTCAGAGTTCCTCCACCACTAGCTTTAACTCCTGCTCTAACCTCCTCCATCCCTTTCCAGAACCCTCCCCGCTTAGGGAGGGGGAATCTGAATCAAGGCTGCACCAGCCACTCCTCCCCAAGTTAAGGAGGGGAACTGAAGCTGCATGCTGGTCTGTCTCACAACTGCAATCAAGAGCAAAACGGACGGGTTCCCCTCAGACTATATTATCCCCAGAGGCTGCACAATTCAGGCCGTCAAGGGTACCTACCCTTGGGAATTCAGCACCTGGAGGTAAATGGATATTTGCCCTGGAAAGATCCAAGGAAGCCTGGAAAACCACTTCCTTCCATCCTTCATGCTATGGAGGTGGTGTACACACTGAGACAGGAGGCCAGGACCAAACCTCTGAGATTCTCTGCTCCAGGAACATGGAGCCTCCTGATCCCACAGCGTAGCAGGCCCCTGCCGGCGTGGCTTGGTCTCGCCTGGTGCACGAGCCCTTTGCTGGCCTGGTTTGGGAGTTCCCCTTCAAGCCTCTCCCAGGCACATACCCTCTCTGCCTCTCTCTGTCTCTCTCTTTCTGGCTTTCACTCTCTCTCCTCTTTTCTATCTTTTAAAATCTGCTTTCTTTCTCCTTTCTGGTATCCTCCATCCTTTTCCTGTCTTTTCTCTTTCTTTAGCTGTCTCCCATCTTTTGCTCTGTTCTCTCTCTCCGCTCCTATTCCTTCATTTCCCTATGATCTCCAAAACACATAGCTTCTTCTCAGAGCTGATTCTCTTTGACAAATGAGACATTGGTCCAGTGGAGTAGTTGTTCAGGTGACCTTAAATTTGCATTGCTAGTGGTCAGTTAAATTCTTCCTGCAAAAGACTTCTATATATTCCTTCTAGATTTTCATTAAAAATTTTTGTACATAATGCAAACATGCCTTAAGTAAAACAGAGTTGCCATTTGCTGGTTGGAAAGAAAATTCCTTTTTCTATCCTTTTATTTCTTCTTCCCACCCTCCCACCC